>VZTZ01004772.1:220531-281412 GCA_013400955.1 Drymodes brunneopygia
GGCCGGACCTCTGGCGGGGTTCTGTCTGCTGGTGAAGCACTTCTGGTGTTCTGCTAGCAGCCTTGAGCAGAAGACAATAATTTTTTTTTTAAATAAAGGGTAATATTTTGTGCAGCTTGGGGAGAGCTGGTTTTCCAAGTCTGGCTCATGCTTGTGTTAGCAGAGTTTGCGTTGTGAAGCAGAAAAGTCTCATCGCCCCATCAGTACCTCTCAGGAGGGAGAGATATTCCTCTAACCCTCCCAAAAATCCCCGTACACGTGCGCCGAGCAGGGGGCGCCGTGACCGGACTACGGCTCCCGGCAGCCCCGGCAAGGGGCGGGCCCCGGCGGGACGGGAAGCGGCCCGCCGGGTGGCTCGGGTGTGCACAGCTCCGTGTTTTACCTCTGAACGTGGTTAAAACAGTGGGCAGCGGTTGTTTTAGGTGTGTGAGGTGGGCGCAGCTGGACTCTGTGCCCAGGGTTTGGTAACAAGGGGATGTTCTGTCGGGTGTGAGAAGCGACTTGGGTACCGGAGCTCCCGCGTCCGAAAGTGAAGGACGCTTTATCACGCTGCCAAAAGCCCGAGGCATCGCCTGCTTTGCATATCAATGTACAGGCTCAGCAGCCCGACTTCCTTGCTCTTTCCTATCTCTCCTAGCAGAAACACAAGCAATTTGTGCCAAGTTCAGCAGCGGTAGAGTTACAGCAGAGCACTTTTGTTTGTATCTTGCAGGCAAAAGGAATGTAGATATTTTCCTTCCTCTGCACGTGACGGGTAGTTTGAGGCTCAGTTTTAATACATTCTAATTTAGTGCGGTACTGTCTGTTTAGTTTCAGCTTCTGGTTTTCTTGCCAGGCTAGAAGGAATTAGAAGGTGAGAATCAGCAGATCAGCAAAAGGCCTGTGTGAACAAGTTCTCCTTTTATTTAAGGAGGTTTTATCCAGTAGGAAGGTTTTAGCCTGTGACTGTCAAGATGGGATTGACTTGTGTGCTTGTACCTAGGGGAGGTATTCGAGAGAGTTAATGAAGCTGCGTTAATGCCTGAAGTGTGGACTGGACTGTGCATGTTATGTTTGCATCTTGAGTATCAGCCACTGCTGACACTGCCCCAAACTTTCAGGTTTATCCCAAACTGTGGCACGAGTCAAAATAGAGCGTGTCTGTAAGTGCAGCACCTGTGTGTCCATCCCTCCTCTGGCACCTGCAGCAGTCTTTGTTGCTTCTGCCCGTGGCAGAGATGCTCTAATGTCTGGAGTTGCCTTTTCTGAGCTTCTGTTTGTCCAGTGCTTTTCTGTGTGCAGGACTGAAAAAGAGGTTCTGGGATGTGGGCAGGCTCCTGTGGTTGTTTCTCCCTCAGCTGTAAGCGCTGAACCCAGAGGAATGCTGAGTGAAGGTCTGTTTCATGCCCTTCCTGCCCTTGACATCCTGTCCTATTGCAAGTTTAACCACCCTGCAATCTGTGTTCCTTCTGATTGGCACCACGTGCACCCCTTTATCAAAAATACCACGTGGGAAGAGCTGGCCTGTGAGGGTGAACTTGGCTGGTGTGTTCCAGGCTTGCTGTTGGCAGAATCCCTGAATCCCAGAGGAGTGACAAGTGTGAACTGGAATCAGCTGTCCCGCAGTGATGCTGTGCCAGGCTCACACTCACTGGGAGACTGTAGTTCGGTGTGTGTGTGAGGTGTTGGGTTTGTAGGTCTGTGCTACCCTGCCTTGCAGAATCAGGGTGCTGTGTGCTGCTCAGAAGGCAGTGGCTGAGCCATGCACAGCGTTGGGATCTTGGTGACCTCAGTTCAGGTGTTCAGGATCTGCAGTAAAATAGAGTTGTTTTCAGGGAGCAAGGCTTACACATCAGCTCAACCCACTCAGTGCACCTGAAGCAGTGTTAGTAGTTCTGCTCTTGCCTGGCTGTCCTCCTCTGGCTTCATGTTTGAAAAGCTTGTGAAGCATTGGAAACAGGGATAAGGAAACATAGTTGCATATTGATTTGTTTGAAAGGAGTGCTGAAAGGTTCTGTTTTCTGAGCTTTTCAGGGGATCACTTAGATTGGGAATTACCTCTAAGATCATTTTTCTTCCACTTGTTGAAAAAAATTGCTGTAGGTCCTCTTGAAAAGATAGGAAATGTTGCTTATTTTGCTCTTTTTTAAACTTGTGTTGGGATCTCTTTGCCATCAGGATTAGAATTCACTTACCTTCCCAATAACCTCAGTCAGTGAGGGGCCTGTACCTGGGAATCAGAGAGGTGTGGCGGTCGCTGAGGAACTGCAGTGACTTTGTAGCTTACGTTACATTTGTTGGGTCAGCTCTGGTATCAACAATTTGCACGAGTATAATTGGAACTGGTTTCTTGGCTGATTTAGTGTAACTAGTACAAGAGGTTCAGTGAGTACTTTTCTTGGGTCAGAACAGCTTATTTTGGGTCGGGTAAACAGACAGAACCAACATATTTCTGCAAAAAGGTGCAGAGTTTTAATTTTCCCTTATTTTATGATGATAATTGGAAAAGTTGGACCCTGGTGAGAGCCTTGCACATGAGCTGAGTTTTCAGCTCAGCTACCTGTTCACTTCTTTTTCTCATGCTATGGGAAATCATGCTTTATTTATGTACTAAGCATTTAAAAACAAATGGGTTACTGTTTTCCTCTTGCTTTGCGTGGTGGAAATGAATACAGAAATACAGCAGGAGGTGATGGAGACTTTATGTCAGACTTTGAAAATGTAAAATGAGCAGACTCTTTCCTAATGGGTGCTAATGATGACCTGGTAATGGCATAATGATGATTTCAGCACTGAATTGAAGCTGGGTGAAATAAAAGCACTTCCTTATGGATACATTTCTGTTGAGTAAGTTAAGGGTGTAGTGTTTAATAGCACTCAGTGCAGCTGCAGCATTAACTGTGCCCCTGTTTTCATTGAAACAGGAGCAAGGCTAATGTGATGTGCTGCAAGCTCATGCCCTGGTTTGCATTGTTGTAATCTCTATGTCAGTTCCCACCAGGAAAGAAAGCTTGGAAAACATACAGGAGATACTTTATAATGTATAAAAACTGTAGCGCTTCACAATCTCGTGTGATGCGTGTCTGATGTGACAGGCTTCTGACTCTGAGGGAAGTGGCTTGGCAGTTTGAGCCCAGAGCTCTAAATAGCAAAACAAGAAAACATCTGGTCTGTGTTGGTGTTTCAGAAACACTGGAAGACTAATTAGTTGCATAATCGCTAATATATAATATATAATAATCTGCACAGTAACATCAAATAAGGATCAGAAATATAGAGATGCCTGACTGTTGTCTCATAATGACCAACCCACCTGTGTGGCTGAGACTGTATTTCAGTGACTTGCCATAACACCTGTCAAAATGCATCTTGTGCTTTTTGCACCTCTTTATTAAGAGGTGCTAATGCCCTGTTTGCTGGTATGTGCTGTGGTTTCTTTATGCCTGAAAATATCTTCTTCAGTGGCAGAACCAAGTTCCTGCTTGTTTCAGAGAGCCCTGTCCTAATTGGGGGTTTAAAGTGTGTTGGAGCTGCTGGAGGAATAATTACTTTGAACTTGAATGGAAAGGTGATGTTATTGTTGAAGCAGCAGGGTTGAAGTAGGTTAAATTTGCAACATGCAAGTCACTTAACTTTTGGCTCTAAGTCTACAGAAATGTGGCTTTTGTCTTGTGAATAGGTGGAACAGATGTTGGGTGCTCTTGGACTGGGGGCATGTTTTTGTGTGTTTGGTTAGTTGGAGCCTCTTTTATACCATAGAAATTCTAACAATTGCAAGTTGAGAGCATGTTTGGAAGTTGAACCACTGTTTTAACTACACAGCTGAGTGAAGATGTGGAGCAAGTATCTGAAAACCCAACAGAGGAGAGAGAAGGAGAGATGGAAGTTCATGAAGATTCCAGCTCTGTTATTTTACCAGGTGAGAACTATTGACCCAAAAATTACTAATTTTTAGGGCCTGTTAGCTGCTGCTGTGTGTGGCTTTGGTTGTGCAGGTTTTGTTATTTTATTGTACTTCTGGAAGTAAACAAAACACTAAATTACTTGTTTTATGTGAATCAGTACTGAAGGAAAGCCAAGGAGGTTTTCCAAGGACTGATAGGAGAATGTTTCTTTGTCACGAACTGTGCTCAATCAAGAGTTTGATTTTGTCAGATACTTTGTATGTCATCTTCCTTTATGTTGTGTCTCCCCTGAGTTGGCTGCAGGCAGAGTCTGTGCTCTGTGTATCACTCATGACCAAAATGTGATGTGTAACTCAAAGAGTACAGAAGCCTTTATGCTTAGAAGTCTTGCCAAGAGAAATGGCAAATGCAAGGAGTGTGGGTAAAGCAGTTTCTGTGTGTGAGTGAGACTGCTGTGGAGAACTACAGAGAACAGGATTTGAAGGAAAGGACACTGGGAGAATTGGGTCAGTCTCTTTCTTGCTGTAATTGGAAGAATCCTTCTATGAAAGCTTTTAACATGCTCAAGGAGTTATGGACTAGAGGGTGAAAAATATCTGGTGGCTTCCGCCATGGTGGAGATGCAATGCACGAAGCTGGGCATGAGCATTAGAACATTAAATCACTCCACTGATGCCTATGCTGAGTGTGTGTAGGAATCACTTCAGACTGGGAAGGGGAGGGAAAGGAGTTGTTTTTTTCCACAAGCAAAATTTGACCATCAACAGACTTTCTTGTGAACTTTAAACTTTGTTTCTGAGTTGCCCTTGAAAGTAAACCTTGTTTCCTGCCGGCAGCATCCTTAAGCAGATTCTGGCATGTGGAAGGAAGGCACAATCTTAGGATGGTTACATCTCATACTTGAGAAGGAAGCGTCTGCCTGGCTGATCATCAAAACCAGAGTTAGCTGTGGTTTTTTAAATCAAGCTGAATTTGAGACTTACTTTCCTCTCACGTCATTGATCTTTAAATGAAAATCCAGCACAAATACCTATGTTTTGAAGTCCCAATCCATATTCTGTTTGTTCCAGATGGCGAACTGGGTACCACTGCTCCTTCTTTGCGTTTCAGCAAGACCTGCCTAAAGAATGTTTTTTCAGTAATTCTCCTGTTCATTTATCTGCTGCTCATGGCTGTGGCTGTGTTCCTTGTCTACCAAACCATCAGTGACTTCAGGGAGAAGCTCAAGCACCCAGTGATGTCTGTCACTTACAAGGAAGTGTCCTTGTATGACGCACCTGGTAAGAGCCGTAACAAGCAAAATGGGTCACATTCTTGTTCATGTTTTCCTTGGGCTGTTTTAAATTTTTGGTGTTCATTCTCCAGGGCCCAGAGTGCCTATAATACTTTGACCCAGGTCTTTCATTTCCTCTCTTTTTAATCTAAAGTTGTGTTGACTTTGCACAGAAATGTTAACATTGGACGGGAAATTTTTGGGAGCTTTTGTGCCAATAACATGAATGGCAGAAGCTGTGGAGAATTATGCAACTTTTGGTAGATAAGAAGTGTTTTCAGACTCTAGAATGAGTCCTCTTTAAGGAGAGAAAGATAATTCCTTTTGGAAATATTCCCCAAACTGTATCATTCAAACAGGGTAACACATGGAGTGTGTATCAGGAGCTCAGTGCTGCACTGGGCAGTGAGATGCCATTCACAGGGAAGAAGGTGAATTTCTCAAACCAACCACAAAAAAACCACAATGCCACTTTCTACTTCCACCCTGCCTTGTTTACAGCATGGTATTACGTCAGTAGGCAATGAAAATGTGATGTGACTGCAGGGAACAATGTTGGCATAAAAATGCAGCGTGGCAGCAGACACTGTTGCAGTTTGCAGGAGGAATTGCTCCACAGGAGCATTTTTGAATGGTGAGTTCTGTTGTTATTACTCTTTTTAATTGTCCAGTAGGCATTCATAAGTAGAGCCATGGTAGCAAATGCAGCTCAGTCAGTTTCCAGTTTACCAATAACACTTCTGTTTGAAGTGTTACCACATTTTACAAACACACATTTAAGTAGTTGTGGCTGAAAGGTGGGTGCTTTGAGCTGTTACCATATAACTGTAGTTGTTTTTCTCTTTGGCCAGTTAAGCCCAGCTCTGGAAGCAGTGCCTTGGGTTTGGACCGTGTGAATCTGACTGTAAGAGCAAGCAAACTCAAGCTTTTCCCCATATTTTTCTCCCCATGTGAGCTTTTCATACAGCAAAAGGAAGCAGATTTTAAATAAGCAGAGCAGCATACATCTAAGTCCAAAAGTATTGTTGCAGATCCCTGCCAGATCAGAGAACCTAAATCAGTGTAGTGATTTAGTTTATTGCTCTGTTAAAATGATGAGATGGCAAGTTTTGAGCATGGAGCTCTGAAGAAAGGAATAAAGTATTTGATATATGCTGAGTGCTCTGACATCTCACATTTTGCTGGGCTGGTTGTGAGTTGATCATATCTAATCAATCATACTCTTTGTTTTTTTCTTTTTTTTAAGTTGGACAGATTCTCTTCCAGCAAGGCTGTCTCCAGTAATAAATATGGCATAGGTGGTGTAAAAGGATTTTGAGGTTTGGGTCTTGTATTTTGCTAGCCTTCCAAAGCTGAGGTGGCTGAGGTTGTTTGAATGCACTGTTGGACTGAAACAGGAGGTTTATGGCATGTATAAGTTTCCATACAGGTGGAGTAGTTGCCTCCCTACCCAGTGATGTAAATAATAAGGGATAAGGACAGTCATGTTTGATGGCTTGGATTTTTATCATGATGTTACATTCAGTTAACAGAAGATGCTGCATTCTGAAGAGCATCTTTTCACTTCTTTTAGCTCAGCCAGTGATCTTTGATCTGTCATGTATGGTATGTACATTATTTCCAATTAACATTTGATGTGTTAAATGCTAATACCTGAAAACTAAAGCACTGCATGTCCCCTAACTTTTAAAGATTCATCTGGAGTAAGAGGGACTGGTGGATTAGCTGCTGGCTAGTGGGAAGACTAAAGAAACTTGGTAGCTTCTGTGAGCCTTGAATTGTTGTAACAGAATGTGAATCCTGATTTTTTTCAATGTATCGTGGGGGTTCTGTCCTGATGCAGTTGGTGCTTTTGTCCTGCTCCAGAAAAATGTGGAAGTGCAGGGTTTAATTTGTTTGCTTTGTGGTATCTTAAGGAGAGCTCAGTATCCTGTAGGATTAAAGTCCAGAATGAAAGTCTGTGTGCTCAGGAAGGAAATCAGTGCTCTCCAATGTTTTTTCTCCCCAAACAGGTATTGCCTTTTACCCAGGCAAGGCTCGGCTGCTCAGCTGCCAACATCATTACTATGATCACATCCCACCTCTGATAAATCCAGGTCAGCCAGGAGACATTGAATGCATCACTCAGAGGATCAACTACACAGATCCTTTTACTAATCAAACTATGGTAATAATATTATAATAGAGCAAAGCCTGTTCAGTGTGGGTTTTCTGCTCATAATCTTATTGGAAATTAAAAGTATGTACTGCATGCTGTGAAAAAAATCCTTGCTTCTGGTTTGGGTTGTTTTTTTTTTTGTAAGCCATCTGTCATTTTGTTTTCAGAAATGTGAAAGACCCCAATCAGTGTGTATATGTGTTATGGAAGATCAGCTGTCCTGTGGGTGTGTGCAGCACAAAAACTTTAATGGGATAAAATAAGTAATTTTTCACAGTGAAACTCTCACTTCATTCTTCCCCTAAATGAACTGGGAAGCATTTTCCTTGATATTGTAAATCTAGCTTTGATTGAAAGCAGTATCAGTATCCATTAAAGGAGGATAGCTAATCTCTTTTTGTATGTTTGCTGGGAATTCATACATGAATTCCTGCTGGGAATTACATACTATGTTTGTCACACTTGGAAGAATCTTAAATTGGCACCAAGTGTTTCATTACACTGAAATGCTTTGAGCCAGCAAGATGGGTACATTCCCTGATAGTCTGTCTTAAATTGCCCTTAGAAATGCAGGGAAGCTTGCTTCTGTATAAACAAATGCCCAAACCCCACAAATCACCATATTTAATACTTAAATATTAAACACTGAGTCTTGATGTAAAGATCTTTTTAAACTAAAAGGACAGACTCAGTTGGCATCCTTGTTGGGTATTTTAATAGATGTGTACTTAGTGGCAGCCAAGAAACTCTCAGTGTGTATTAGATTTCTACAGAGTATTAATGCCAGATGGCAAATTAATGAGTGGGAAATGAGGATTCCTCTGCTCCTCTCACCATCTCTGTTTGCTTACAGAAGTATGCTTTGGTTGTTCAAGGCCCTCGTGATGTGAAGAAAAGGGAGCTGGTGTTTCTGCAGTTCCATTTAAATGAAACGGACCAGGATTTTAGTGCCATTGACTACCTGCTGTTTTCCTCTTTTCAAGAGTTTGTCAGCAGGTATGTAAAGGGGGATGAGCCTGTGGCTGCACTGAACTTGCTATCACAGTACTTGTGAAAGCAGCTTTTTCAGTAAAAATCAGACAAGCTTTTATGATTTTTTAAAAATGTTTGGACTATGTTGATGCTCTTTCATGTCTATGTTTACTAATCTGACCTTTAAAAAATGCATTGAGGGCTTTTTCAGTGACAAAAACTGGTTTTCAGCTGTGCTTAAACCATTTAAAGTTTGGAGTTTGTGCTGGCTTCCTGCTGTCTGCTGCTGTGGGTGATCAGGAAGTGTGCTGTCCTGGTAGTGTGTCAGGAAGTGCACCAAGAACATGAACATTTCTGTACAGTTTGGGGTTTTTTTAAGCAATTACTGTAAAGGTCAGATCCCTAGGTTGCTATCTTGTGATTTCATTGAAAGATTAACTCTGTTTCTTTGTATTACTGGCTTTGTGTAGGATTCTACAGAATTATATAAATTCATGTCTGGGGTTTTCAAAATTGCTTCGTATTGGTTTGACATTGGTGCCATTGGAGTATCTAATGAACCTTCTTCTAATTTTAACAAGAATGGAATTAATCCTGTCTTGAACTTTCAAGAAAGACCCGCTCTTTTTTCCGCCTTTTGAGAATAAATTTTGTACTTAATGGTTTAATTTTTGCTTTAATTTAAATTCAAGTTCTGTTCTTCTCTCTGCAATCCAGATTAAAAGTTAGACATATTAATCATAGTGACACCTGATAGAAAGCCTTAATTTGGTAATAGATGCTCAGTGAAAAAGGGACAGGGGATAAGGGACATATGCAGAACAAAATTAGGTGAGGGAGGGAAGAGAACTTTATTGTTGCAAGGCCTTCTCAGAGGCTTGGCCGTGGTCATACTGGTGCTTTTCAAATGGATCAAAGACTGGAAGCATTCAGACATGATATCTCTGGGTGTCCAAAGACCAGTTATCTGAATTTGCTTTTTACAAAACATTTCTACTTCAGTGAAGAAGAGATCCTAAGTCTTTAACTGTTTTCTGTAACTGTACTGAAACACCTCATAAAATGCTAGTGTTCCAAGTATTTTAGGCATTGATATTTTAGGGTGAGAGAATGCCAGCTAAGAGTAGTGGTGTAGAAGGTGCTGCTTGTTCCTTATGTTATTTTTTCTGGTTTTATGGCTTGTGCTCTGGTTATAAATGCTTACAGTGGCACCAATTGCAACAAGGTGCTCAGCTCTTTCTGTACTGCCAGACACAAGCACTGCCTGGCACCACCCCTGGTGCTGCTCCTGGCTCCTTGCAGGATGATCCAGCTCAGTCTGTGCATCCTCAGGCCTTGGAAGGCACGTGGGAAATGGGGATGTTTCTTTGGGGATGCATCCTTTCTGCTTACTTGAAGCAGGTAGTAGGAATGGGAGTTAAAATTGGTTTTGAACTAAGCCACGTGGATGGTGAAATTGGCAAGGGGATGAAGGCCTTAGTGGAGAATGGAATACAGGAAAAGAACCAGCTGTGGGCAGGAGGCCAGTGGTGTCTCCTTTACAGCATCCTCCAAAGCTTGGTACAAATGGTGTGGCTTGTCCTGCTCAGTACTGTTCGCTGTCCTGGCATGAACTGGTTGGGCTCAGGGCAGGTTGGGAGTTTACATTTTCTCCTGACTATGAAAAGTGCTTGTGAGGCTACATTGTATATGTGGAGAGCACTTGTTCTGTCCAGCTTCCAGCAGATGAGAAAATAGAAGTGATTTCTTGTTCATCAGCAAACGCTAAATTTAGCTGATGGGAAGTCTGGACTAAGATATCTGTGGAAACTGTTGTGTGTCCTTCCATACAGCCTCTAAAAACTTCAGTATTGGCCTTTGTTAACTACTTTTCCTGACAAAGTGTCTCACTGGTTCTGAGAGCCCAGAATAACAAACAATGTGCCCAGCAGTTCATGTGCAGTGTTATCAGAGGTGCCACAAGAAATAAAAAAGTGGCATCTAGAGACTTGTGCCTTTAAGAGATTTTTTGTGGTGTAGTAAGTGCTGAGGACTCAAGCAAAGTCCAATTGTTTCTGTCAAGGGCTTTATTCTGTGCAGCCCTTCTGTTAAAATTGGATCAGACTCCATGAAACTGGCACTGCTCACTGGTTTTGTTCTGGTCTCCACAGAACACTGCTGCACTGTGTGCTGTTGTTGGCCTCTGAGCTGGAAGGAGATGCTGCTGCCTTCTTTTCTTTTTTTTCTTTTTTTTTTAAGGCAGCTGCTGTCTGTACCATATTAATTGGAGGGAGGGAAATAATGAAACCCTTGCAAATTACCCAAAAAGTGTGGCTAAAAATACGAGTTCCTCTCCTGAGCTGTCATTAGGATAATTCATGGGGTTTAGAAGAAAATCCTCTGAATATACTCCTGACAAAACTGTTGTTAGTATAGCATGTCAAATAACTTACGGTCCTGTGAAACGATGGACACCAGTGTGAACAGATCAGAGATTATTTAAGGGTCTAAACAGAGCTCCATGTTCATGTCTCTGATGTGGATTGCTGCATGTAGAGAAATACAACATATAAGGGTTGAGAATTTTGGTACCACACCAGCCTTTATGAGACGCCACAGCTGTTTGAGAGTTTCCTCTTCTGGCAAAACACAAAAGCAGTAAACAAGAATTGGGTTTGAACCATCAGTGGGTTTGGGTCTTGCTGTTGCATTGGAATCTGCTGATGGGATGTCCCAAACTGCCTCTGGCTCATGTGGGGTGGTCCATAGATGCTGGTGTTAGAGGGATCCACTGCAGCACTACAGCCCAGTCCAGAAATAGGTTAGTGACTCCCACAGATAGAAAAAAAAGAGGAAGAAAAAAGAAAAAAAACCCCAAACAGCTACAGCAACAAAAAAAAGAGGTACAGCCTGTGTGGGTTGTCTGTCTTTGAAGAAGGAATTAAAGACAAGGGAATTAAAATAAACTGCCTGGAGAACTGTTTTTCAGCTTAAAATCCCTTGCCTGTCTTGTGTTCACTTGGCTGTGTGTGGTTATAAAGCTGTGTGATTTGCCCTCTGCTGTAATTTGTGCAAAGCTTGTGCCTCTCTGCTCTGCTCCTCCTGTCCACCCCCCTTTTTTTCCCCTCACTCTGTGGCAGTGGTCTGGATTATGGAGATGCCTTCTCAGATCACTTCTGCACAGCTTCTCCTAAGATATTATTAATCCTTCTTTCTCAAGCCTGCAATTACTGTCAAAGGCAAGGCACACTGCTGCTGTCTGCCCACCATGGGAGTTGTGGCTGTAACGTTCAGCTCTGTGTCATAACTTCCTGCCTCGTTTTTCCATGGAAAATGGCTTGGAAAGCTTTTCTAGGATGCTGTATTTAGCCAGCCATTAGGCATATGACTGGCTGGCAGAGTGCTAATTATGTGTGTTCCTCTTGAGTGGCAAAGCACTCCATGCTCCCCTGTGCTTTCTCCTCAGCTGCTGCTGTGCTCTGCCCACATCCTGAGGGGGAAGCATTGTTGGATTAGATGTTCCCGTGTCACTGGTTTATGCTGGTGAGGAGCAGGCAGGCCCTGGGCTTTGTCCTTAGGCTCTGCCCACATCTTTCCTGTGGGAGGTAGAGAGGTGCCATCCTGTTGGGATCACTAAACAAGCACCTCATGTCACATATAAAGACATTCCTAACTTCCTAGAACACCCTGGGAACAGCATCTGTCTTGATGGGTAGCAAAATGTGTTAGTTTTTCTTTCTAGAACCCCTTCTCTTTTCTGTGCATGTGCACAGTGTAATTCTGTGACAGGGCCCATTGCCTGAAGCCCTGACTTGAGAGAATGGCTTTGCTGGGTTTTGCCTTCCCAGGGACACGTGTGTATTCATCTATTAAGCCTGAGCAGGTGGTGTGGTACAGAGAAGCCATCAATGTGGTATTTATATCAGTGCAGTCCTTTTGGTCCTTGCAGACAAGGCACCTTGGTTTGTAGAAAGAAAAGTAGCCCTGAGATTGAAAACAAAGAAAAAAAAGACAGGAAAAGTGCAGATTGAGTCAGTGCTGGACAAATCTTCCTGATTGGCCTGTTTGAGGACAAGAGCTTGCGACTTCATCTCTGCTTTTCTTCTTTACTTCTTTGCATCTTTCTCCTGGAAGACCAAAACACCTTAATCTCCTAAAAGACCCAGTCGTGCACACCCTCTGCCTTAAAAGCAAAGAATACTCTTTCCCTTCTCCTAGATAGTTGGGTTTAGTCTGGATCAAAACCCTCTCCATTCTTTTAAGGACCAACATAGCCTGGCATATCTCTACAACCTGAAATCTGTCTTAGTAAAAATAGACTTTAATGATTCATGGCTTACCACAGTGGGCTTCATTCACAGGGTTGACATGGAAGTGCAACTGGTTTATTTGGCAACCAGAAAAGAGGTGAAGTACCGTGTCCTTTCTCTAGGCTCTTCCTTCTGTCTCACTTTTTAATAGGGTGATGAGTTGTCTCCTGAGGTCCTGGCTCTGCTCCTTTCTGCCCCAGAGGTGACAGATGAGCAGAGCTGAACTCCCTGTGAGGCACAACAATCCCTACAGGCAGGCACAATTCCAGGGTTTTAGGGTACCAGGTAAGTCCTCTGCAGTTAAGGATGCACCAGTGAAGTGCTGCCATTAATGAAAACATCACTATACCCAATGTTTTAGATATGTTGAATTTAGCACGTGGAGGATAAAAGGAATTGTGAACTTAGTTTGAGGTGCCTGTAGGTCTGACATTTTCCTGCCTGCAGTACTCAGTTTGATCAACAAAGTAATGCTCTTTTTCCTTTTAGTACAGAAAAAGCAAAATTCATGAAGGACTGTGAAAGTTCATACTCCAGCTGGAAGTTTTCTGGAGGTTTCCGAACTTGGGTCAAGATGTCCTTGGTCAAAACAAAAGAAGAAGATGGCAGTGAGACTGTTGAATTCAAACAAGAGGTAAAAAAAAAAAAAAGAAAAGAAGTACTCATAATGTTTTGGGAGTTTGATTTTTGTTTTACTGCATCCATTATGCCACTTTGCACTGAGCAGTTTTGGCTCTAGTTACTCCCATTGTTTCTCAACAAGGAGAGATTCTGTAAGTAAAACATCTCCTAACAGGGGAGGCCAGAAATCCAGGCCTCAAATGGATTATGATACCTGCAGTCTTGAGGTGAGGGTCCCACAGAAATATTAACATAGCTACCTACAGCTCAAGGTGGAGAAAAACTGCCAAAGGAATTGTCTAAGAAACAGCTACTGTTGGAAAGAGGTATTGCTTAGGATGAAGAGGTAATCTTCATCCTTTTGTATCTTTTGTAGCGTTCTCATGTCTGCTTTTTGTTTGGGTTTGGAATTCTTAGCTCTTGAGTGTCCTTAGAAACATGGAGTAAATTCACTTCTTGCATCATTTACAACTAGAAAACATGCAGGTGGAAGATGCAAACTTATCTAGAGAGGAAATGAGCTTGACTTTTATTCCTGTTCTGTTCACATTAATGGACAGGAAAATAATTGTGTTTTGAGTTTGTTTTGCTTCCAGAGTTGGTTGGAAAGGAAGAGTCTCAACAGTGGTGAGAAATGAGGATTGTAAGAGCTGTCTTTTCCGGAGGGTGTCTCTTTCAGAGACCATACTTTCTCTTGGTTCCTGGTACTCTTGGGAAGAGTGTTTAGGGAAGAGCAAAGTGAAGCAGAATCTTCAGTCCTATCTTTAGTTCTCACAGTTACATGGCACAGCCTTAAGGGAAGAGCAGAGCTGTGACTGTGAGGGGGGTACTCTCCTACTCCACTAGAGAGGGACAGGAGGCAAATCCAAGAGTCATGCAAGTCCCAATTAATGCCTTGGTTTGGAGGAGAGGAAAGAATGCATCACTCTGCTGGTGCCATGTAAGCACTGACAGCAGCTGTCTGTCTGTCCTTCATCACCTACAGCTCTATATCACTTGCCATTTGGTGCTTACCAAGTATAGGATTTTTGGACGTCCTCCTTTGTGTGCCCAAGTCTAACGTGTCTCAAAGTGGAAACAAAAGGCTGGCTCAAATTCAGAAAATAATGAGCTTTTTGTGACCATGAGCATCTATTTAGTTCAGCAGTTATGGACTGATCATCAGAGTAAGTGAACACTGTTGCTGGTTTGGGTTTTCTGTTTGTTTTGTGGGTTTGTTTGTTTGTTTTCAATAAAACCTAGGAACCAGGAATCAGATTCCTATTAATAATACAGCAGAAATTGAAACAGCTCAGACACAAATTGCACTTGCTTTGTTTGACAGTCCAACATCTGCTCAAATTGCACCAGGAAGTCCATTAGCCTTTCAAATCAAAACCTGGGGGCTGGCATACTGGAAAGATGGATACAAATACTGGGTCAAACAGAACAGTCTCTCACTCTAACTAGCCCAGCAGCCACTCATTTGTATTTTCTTCCTTTCCCATTGCCTTCATTTAGCCTTGTGCACTGTTTGTTTCATGCTGTGCAATTTTCTTGGATGAGTGTGGTTGGGGTGCTGGTACCCTGCAATAAGAAAATGAGCTAAGTCTGCAGCAAAGGGGTTTGACCAGAAACCAGGAGGTGGGGAAGCTCCACATGCTTTGAGTGGCCATAAACTGTTCCAGCCCCTGCTTCTGCTTGTTCACAGCCTAAAATCTGTTCAGGGCAGGGACTGTGGAGAAGGCTGAGAGAAACCCTGAGGTGCTTGTAAAGAAACTGCACCATGGTAGATGGGAGGCTTTTATGGCAGGTCATCCTTCATACAATGGGAAGGCTTATAAGGAGATGAAGAGAGTGATCTGCTTAGAGACTTCCAACTCAGCCTTCCTCTTCCTGGGAAACTGGGATCACAAAACATGGAAAGGCATGTTCTTCCATCATCTGTCTCATCTTTGTGTCACAACCCTGATACAAAGCCACAATGGTGCTGGATTCATTTCTTCCAGTACAGAATTAGACAGGACGAGCAGCAGCACTCCCTTCTGCATACACCAAGATGTAAATACTCCTTTGAGGTTTGGAGAAGGGGGAACTCCTTCCATCACTGCTTTTCTGAGGTCACTGTTTGGCTCTTGGGCAGTTTGTGTTGTTCCCTAGGAGCAGGGGGCAGCTCAAACTGTGTTCTGTCTGTGTACAAACCCTGTGTAGTTTTCCCCTTGGCTGGGAGCAGGTGGTACAATACAAATGCTTTCCTGGGGCCTGATGTCTTAATATTGTCCTGGTTGTGGTTCTTGAGACTGGTTTCATGTGGCTGTAACATGGTCTGGTATCCTAACCCAGTTCCTGTTGGAATTGTGTTACAGCTCTCTGCTGGGCAGCATTAGTTTCCAGTGGTGACCTAGTTAGTGGGCAGTACTGGGCTGTATGGATTTGGTTCTTAACACCTGGGCTTCTTTCCTTCCATGTTCATTCTGCACTTGCTGGAATCTTCTAGTTTATTCCATTTTTCAAAAAGCAGGAATCTTCCTGCCTCCACTGTGTGGTTCTCTGGTAAATAAAATTAATTTAACATTCATTCATGAGAACTTTCCAAATGTTGCATTACTGCAAGTAAATTAATTTTGGAAATTAGTTTTTCCCCTCTTGAAAGGCAATGTAAAAATGGTATTGTAGTGTGATACTGAGTGAGAAATAGAAAAATAATATGAACATGAGGCAGAGGGAGGAAACTGCCCTTGCCATATTTTGGCAACCCACTGTTTTAGGTAGAGGAAGTCTGAGGTGGAAGTCCCTAAATAGTGTGGTATTTTCACCTTCTTACAGACCTTTTCTGTTGCACAAAAGACTCATTGTACCACTGAAGAAAGTAACCTGTACTTTTCTTTCCCTCTCCCCAGACCAGTGTGGTTAACTACATTGACCAGAGAACTAAACCAAGGAGTGACCAGCTGTTCTTTGTGGTGTTTGAATGGAAAGATCCTTTCATACAGACTGTTCAGGACGTGAGTAACCCGCTAGTCCCCTCTTGAATCACTGTCTGTGCCTGCTCATGGTTTGTGTGTGCATGCACTTGCCTCTGATCCTCACTCCAAGCAGAAATGCAGAGGAAGAGTGAGGATCCTTCTAAAATTTCAGGCTAGGCTCTTCCTGATGTCCAGTAATGCATTCTGTGTGGAGGCCAGGACCATCTGATGCTTTTCCTTGGGCTGGTGACACTCAGCATTCTGTTTGCAGCTAGAGGTACACGTAGCTAAGGAAAGCACCTGTGCCCTGTGCTCTAGCAAAGGGTAGCTTCAGGTCAGGGCTGAACTTTTTGCTTACATAAGTCTGCGAGGGTAATCTGATTTAATGGCTTTTTTTTAATTAATTGACAAGAAATCTAGGCTCGAAGAAGAATAAGAAAAATAGTCTGGTGTCTTTTTTATCCATTATTAGAATGTGGTACTGTATTTACCTGACAACCAAGGTCCAGCAGCAGCAAAATCCACAGTGTTGGTGTTTTCTTGCCCAAAACCAGAGTGTGAATGCAGACTGTGTGGGACAGGTCCCAGCAGGACCCAGGCACTTCCTTGGTCTTTAGAGCCTGGTCCTATTCCCACACCTCTCAACCTATGTGGAATCAGATGAGGGCACCAATATTTGTCATCTCTTTCAGATTATCACAGCAAACCCCTGGAACATGATTGCTCTTCTCTGTGGCATCTTTCTGGCCCTGTTCAAGGCAGCAGACTTTGCTAAGTTAAGTGTTAAGTGGATGATCAAAATTCGGAGAAGGCATCTGAAGAGGACTCGGCAAGTAACGAACCATATAAGCTGAGACTAAGACTGCCTTTTAACTGTTCCATAGCAGGAGGGATAGAAAATAACTGGAAAAAATTGCAATCAGCAATTAAAGCTGCACACCAGGTATGTTTTCTTCCAGAGAGACGCTGGCTGGAGGAACAGCCTAGTGAACCGGCCTTGGAACTGCAAAAGGAGCTAACTCTAGGACAGGTCTAACAAACTCACGCTTTTCTAGTCCCAGTTTAACAAGTTTACCTCAGTGTATGGGGGAACTAGGGAGAAAGGAGGGAACTCACTAATGTTCAGAAAGTCATCACTGTAGTAAATTATGAAGAAGTGGACAGTGTTTGAATGTTTCTCAAACAGACACTTTATTTTCTGCATCAGCTGTGAGCTGCTCCCATAGCACACTCACTGCCTTGCTGGTGCTTAGTGCAAGGTGAAGTACTCTGAAAACATCCTGGCCTCTCTTCTCCAAAGTATGTCTTAAAACAAAATACACTGGAATTCTATTACATGTCATCTTTGATTTAAAGTACAATGACTTCAATATTAAAAAATACTTGAAGGAAGTTATTGTGTGCCTTCTTTGAAACTACCTGCTCTCAGGTTCAGATGGAGCTTTACAGGAGGCAGGAGCGTTATGGCATAAGGATAAGGGGAAAACCAAAAAGCTCTTCCTGATCAGTCCAGCTCAAAGGAAACTCAAGCAGCAGGACAACCTGGGGGGGACTGAGCTGGTGGTTGATTTCAAAGCCTGTCTCAGGCTGTTGCTGTTCCCTCTTCCTGGCAGTCTTTCCTAAGGAAGTGAAAAACAGTCTTTCATCAGCATGGCTTGGAACTGTGATTCTCTGGTCCATGAGGAATGCCTGCTCACCAGCTCTGCTGGGGTGTCTTTTTCTTCCTTATAAGTCCCTTGTTAGTTGAGAGGCCTGACTTGGATGTGTGGAGTCTACAGGGAGCAGGGCACCACTGTGTGTTTGCTCTCAAGGCTTTGCTGCAAGGATGCCAGCTCACAGTTTGTGTCTTCCTTCCTCTTCCAGCAGCGAACTCACAGGAGTCGGTGTATCAAAAGTACCCATCACCTTTCTTCCTTGTTTTTGGCATCTGAGGAAGCCTTTTGGGACAAAATTTACTACTTTCAGCTGATTTCCAAAGCAAATTAAGGCACTGCATTGACCAGACACAGCCTTAAACAGGGGAGCAACAATTCATTGTAGTAAAATAAACAGAACAGCAGCACTGGCTGTTTGGGGGAAAAGGCTTAATCAGGGGACAGAGATGTTTGTATGGGAGAAAGGTGGGGTCCAGTCTCCCCCTTATCTTCAGTATCTCACAATGGTGGCTCCAAAACAGCTCGCCTAGTGCATAGTGAGGGAATGAGATTAAACTGGATAGGAGCAGCAAAGGCTAAATATTGCATGGTCGAAGCAAACAGAGCTCCTCCATCCCTGGGTGATGGGAAACAGGACAGAAACCAGGCAGAGGGTGGGGGATGGATGAAATCCCCCACACTTAACCCTTCCACATCAAGAAAACCCCCAATGACTTTGCTACCTAACAGCCTATGCTATGACAACTGAGCTTTCTTGACGCCTCATTGCTAGAGAAACACCCAGCTGTTCCTTGAACAAATTATATTATAGCAGCTATTTTCATGGATTTTACAAAAACAAATTAAAAACAATTGGAACAGGTTCTGATGGATCCTACGGCATTTTTTTCTTTTTGTTGCTAATGAGGTCAGAGAAGGTAAGCTGGAAGACAACTTAGCTGCAGCTGTGGGGAGAGTAGAAAGCATCCTCAAAGTATAAACTCCTTTTTGCAGTATGTACTTTTTTTCCCCCTCAATAAACTCACAGAGCAGTCCACTTCAGTCACTACATCTCAGCTGTCAAGATGTTTTGTTTTATAAGGAAATGTTGCAAGAGCAGGCCAGTGATCCCAGCCAAGAAACCTTTCTTTCACATACCTATTTATAGGAGTGATTCCAACAGCAAGTGTTGCACAATTTGGAAGGGTATCTTACAGCTCCTGTGTTGTTTTTTCTATTACTTAAACCTGATGTCCCTATTTGTAACTTTTGGAAAAACTTGCAACAATTACAAATGCCCATGATTTATTCCTTGAACCCCTGCAAGGTGGTCTTCAGAAACACAAAGATGTGAGGTACAGCACTAAATACAAACATAAAGACTTTATTGAATGCTGCTCAATTCCCCAAAGATCTTTCATTACAAAATTTTTCCACACAACTGCAATTTAAGAGATTGGAATGGTACTCTGATAAAAGATGTGAAAAAATACTTGATCAAGTAAACAGATAAGACTTCTATTGTCAACTTTCCACCTTTAAGAAACAGACTGCATTTTCTTTAAAGAAAACAAGGAATAATTTCTTGACATCCTTCCCTCTTCACCGAAAAAAAAAATATACTAATGCCAATTTTGGTCTCATTCTTCAGTCCATGAGATGCTAAAACTAATGCAGAAACATCCAAGATGGGCCTCAGAGACCGCACCACTCTGCAGGGTCCTTGGGCTGATGAGGAGCATCATCGATGGGCTCTCCAGAGGAAGCTCCATCCTCAGCTGTAGCAGGAGGAAATTCCCAGGAGGCAGCAGGATTTTGGGGTGGAGGCATTGACCACCCCAACCTGTTGCAGCTGATTATCTCCCTACCTCACCTCCTTTCTAATGTGAGCATTGTATAAACCTAAATCTGAATCTGGATCCAATCAGGAATTCAAGGACAGCTTTGTATCCTTTCAGTGCTATAAGGGGCATATACTGAATATCTCAAGTTACTGGTAACGTACCTTGGTTTTATTTCAGAAAATACAGCACAACTAGAAGCCTTTTCTATCATCTTAACCAAAGTATGCAGCAATGTGAAAAGCACATATAAAACAAGGAAAAATGTGTACGTAGCAAACTATACCACCTATGTGCAACACAATCAAAAATTCAAGTCATAATTCTCACCACTCCCATAATTATTTCACTCATTAAGGATGATAATTCAGTTCTATGAAACATTGGAAGTGACATATATCAATAATTAGACAAATTTACAATATGTTGTGGTAATGACATCACTTAACTGCTGTATTTAAATTCAAATCTTTACATTTGCCAGAGAAAAAAATTGGCTGTTTCTACTATACTGATGAGGTTTCTTTTGCAAATCCTTATATATTTCAAAAGGGTACAAAAAAAGAATGTCTGCCGAGTAGAGGTGGTCATTTCTTTTATTTGGCACTTGTACTGTGTGCATTGAGCACGTTGTGAGTGCTGTTCTGCTTTTCTGCCATTGCCTTCTTCAGCTTTAACTCCTCCAACCTTCTCCACAACTCTTCACGTTCCAATTCTTTCTTTTTCTCTCTGTAGGAAACAGTGAAAGATCAACTTCAGATGTCTTTTAAGCACAGTCTGGAGATGCAGTAACTTAACTGTGATTTGTATCTACTAATTACTCTTAAAGTTTTTCTCCAAATCTATTTTTAGAGACAATTAGAGTTTCCCCAATTAAAAAGTGAGCATAACAAATCAGTAATGGTGAGTGGTGAAACTGTACCTTTGCTCCAGCAAATGCAGACAGTTGCTGCAGGGTGGCTTTGCACAGCTGGCTGCTGTTTTAAGGATTTTTATCACATGCACACAGATTAATGGACTGAGAATTTTTGGGAGGGATAGAACCTCCACTGCAAGGAGGCTTGGCAGTGGTCTCCGCTGGCCAAGGGACACCCAGCACCAAAACAGCTCCACTGCAGAGCCCCACAGCCACAACAGCACAGCAACATCCAAAATGACAACTTGGACATGCATTTATTGGTGGGCACTTGGAAAAAGGCTCAGTACCTTTGCCTTTCTGCTTTGTACGAGCTTGTGAGTTCATCAAAGAGCTTGCCATTCATTTCCATCAGGGTTTTCAGCACGTTGTACACCAGTGCCACAATGGTTCTGAAACACAAGGAGCACAGCCACTAGATTTACTCAGTGACAAAACTAACTTCAGAAAACAAGCATTTGATTTCTTTTTTGGATTCCCAGCTTCTTATTCAAGATACTGCTGTAAGGTCAGGGAGTTTCTGAAACCAAATCCATTTTATTAATTTACAGAGGAAATTATAGTATAGTTAAACATTTTCTGAAATAGCTACTTCAGCTTAAATTCCTAACTTCTGTAATTGCACAGGATATAATTATTCATGCTGTGGCTGTACTTTAAAGCCATTCAATTATATAAACCTTTAATAAACCAAGCTTTAACAACAACTTTGTAATATTTGAGCAATGAAATATGAGAGTCTAGAAAAATAAAACTTCTGGCTGGTAGCTTCCAGAAGGCAGCAGACAAATCACAGGCTTACTGTTGTTTAGCACAGCCATGCAAAGCTCTCCCAGCAGTGTTTGGGGGCAGCAGGAGTCTTGCTAGAGAACCAGAATCAACAACATCAGATAATGGATTTGGGTGCCTCAGTGTCCTTAAGAAACTCAGCAGCTTGAGCAACACTGGCTGTGTGTTACATGGCTGCCCGTATTCCTGCACTACCCTTCTTTTAGTGAAAGTACTCGTATTTCAATTAACCATCTTAGGTTTATCTCCTTTAAACCCACTCGTATTTATACAAAGAAACAAAAAAGCAATAAAATTAAACATTAAAGTGCCTGTCATTAATCTCATCACTAACCAAAAGTAGGTGAACTGTCCTCCCTGTCCTCTCCCTCATTAGCAGTTCCCCACTGACTGCAAAGCTGCAGCCCTGTGACCTTGAAAAAGGAGTCAAAAAACCCCCTAAGGAACTAAGCAAAGAACCAGGTTTGCCTTTTCAGTGCACTCTGTGCATCATGGCACTAGGAAATCTCCCAGCTGTTCATCAGAGCCTTGTGTTTATTCAAAATGCACAGTATCCTTTGTCTGCTTATACACTTATTTTTTTAATTTGATTTTTTTTGTAGCCTGGCTTTCATGTGGTTTGAGGTCAAAAGCTTATTTAAGGTTTTGGTTTTCTAAAAGGAAAAGTTGGATTTTGAGCAAGCAGTTGAGTCCATGTCAGACAACCAGATGGATAAAAGCATGTTTTGCTGCCCTCCAAAACAGATTTGAACAAAGGATTAGACCTTCTTTCTTCCCCAAACTTCCTTGTCTTTAAGTAGGCAATTATCCTGTGCCTTTTACTTCCTTCATAAAGGGCATCTTCTGCCTGCAGATAGGGAAAGAGGGACATCCTCCAAATTTGCTGAGGTCCCAAATACATTGATACTCCAAGGACTATTCCCCAAAGTTTATATTCAGTCTCAGCTGCTATGTTTGCAGCTAGACAGACCATCTAGATAAACCCAGAATAACGGCAAAGCCTCCAGGGGCTTAAAACAGGACATCTGTTTTACTGCAGGGCTGTGGGAGGCTCCTGCTCACCCTGGCTGTTGCCTGTAGAAGCTTTATGTTCTGCACGCTGCCTTGCAACTCAATTCAGGGTGCTGGCACCAGCATGCTTTGCTTCTCAGTATTTCAATACCATTACTGCTTCTTTCAAACACAGGAATACCAATATTTAACTTGTGGCACTAAATATAAAGGGAAATAGTCACTCATTTCTCAGTCCTGCCATCCTTTGTAAGGGTTGCCCTTCTCTGATAGGATCTTTTCCCCTTCTTATCTCACTGGGCAGCAATAAATACTTATGAAGAGACAGATGATTCTATTCATCTGAAGTAGTAAAAGGACAGCAAAGCATACACAGAAGCAACCCTTGGAAATGGTTTTGGTCTAAGTAGCATTAATTTGCATTTTGAAGTAACACATAGGATCAGATGTGATTACAATATAAAGACCATCATCCAATTTCCTCACACTTTCTCAATAAATTCCAGGTCTCCATCATAACAATGCAGAACACTAAAAGAACAACATAGCTGAAAGTGACACTCCTTTTAGCACCTAGAATGTCATGCATTTCATCTGATTTAAACAAAAGTGAAGTCACATTTACAAGCTCCCAGTGCAAACCTGAAACAGTGGACAACTTATTTATGGTGCTACAGATAAAATGAAACATTACATACGGATTCCAGTGTTCTTTGGAGATCTTGTACAAGCTGCCAAACATAATTGGTAGAATTTTATCAATGTTCTCCTCAATCAGGCTAAGAATATATTCGTTATTCCAGAAGTACAAAGCTCTTTCTGCAACCTGAAACACAAAGTTAGGGGTTCATAACAACCATAAAGTAAGTTACCCCAAGGTCTGTTTGGAGGTTTTTTATACTTATTTCATTTACCTGAAAATGTGAACTTGACACACTCTTGGATATTTGCTTAAATAAAGGCTCTTCTATTTTTTTGAACTGTGTTGGTTCTATAACATCTAAGATTTCTTCAATTTCACCTAAAAACATTACCTGATCATTTAGAAAGGAAAAAAAAAAGAAGAGAATGTTTTATGTCACCATTGTAAACAGAAGCAAACAAAATACAGCTTATAGATGAGTCATGAATCCCGCAAAGAACACTGGGTGTCATTACAAGACATTTAAACATTCACAGGGGTTTTGCAGCCTAAAAAAAGTCAATCATCACTCTCAGCTACCAGGTTACAGCTCTTCTCGTGGACTTCTTTTGTGTAAATACTGAATACTTCATGAAACTGCTTCTGCAGAAAATGGGGGGTTTTTTTACAGTTTAAAAAAAAATTAGGGCATCTTATTTCAAGAATGGTTGCAGAGATTATCAGAGATCACCAAAGCAGCTTTTGAAGTGATAAGTAGTTAATTCCCATATAAAATTGCAACTAGCAGAACTCTGTGTAGCTGGCACAGAAAAGTTTATCATCAATTGCAGAAACAGAGAGAACAGTATTAAGGGACCCACTTTTAAAGAGCTGTTGGGGATGGAATCTGGTGGGATAAATCAAACTCCTGGTTTTTAACCTCATTTTAACTACATAGAAGAAACCAGACTGAGTCACATGACAAAGGTGAGTGCCTCAAGAACTGCAAGTTTTCTGCAAGATCTCTTGAAGAACACAGCAGAGGGAAGGTTTGTGAATCTGAGATTTTACATCACAGCAGACACCAGAAATGAGACACAAAACCAACCTCTTTCTGACTGCACGTTTTTGGCCAAAATTTGAGCAGTCCTCTGATTACCTGTATGAAAAATACAAACAAGTTAAAGCAGAACAAAATTCTACTACATGCTTGAGAAGAAAAAAAAAGTAATGGTTTACTTTTCCTTATCAAGAGGTTCAATGAAAACTGAATAAACACTCATTTAAATGTTTGTCTTGTTTAGGTTATCAGAATAACTTAGCCCTTATCGCTTTGTGTGCCTGTGTTTATCCATTCACATTCTGCTCCCATTCCAGCACTTGCATTAATTGACAGGACGCTGATCACCTCAAAGCATCACAAATTGTAGTTAACCCCCCTGTAGCTAAATCTGACAGAATATTTTTTGTCTTCTACTCATCCATACTTTGGGGAGCACCTGCCTTGGCATCAAAGGTTTGAAGCCTGAGAGGAAACAATAAATGCTGACAGGGCTCTGCAGAGGAGCCATGGCCTCCAACTCTTCCTTTTCTCTGCTACAATTTGACATGTTAGACTGGAAACTAAAGTAAGAAAGAGGTGAACTTACAGAGAAAATGTATTCTAGTATCTACATTTGAAACCACTTTACACAAGACTGGAAAAAAAAACCTTTGGGCATATTAATTGGAAAGTACAGCCCCCCAAGAGGAATGGAGGGAATACAGCAAAGAAAGGCTGGAGGCATTTTTCCTAGAAATAAACATCTCACATGGCATCTAAATTACAAAATGAATGCTGGCTATAAAAAAAGAAAAAAAAAAAAAAAGCCTGCAACTATGTTCCAGAAGCAGAAACATTCTCAGAGCCTTATAAACTTTCATTCCAAGGAAAAGACCTCTATTTTTTATGATACAACAGGACCTAATCAATCATATCCAAAGGGAAAACTTATTCAATTATTTAAATACCTTCCATATTTGCTTTTTGTCATGTTGATTTTTTTCCTTCAGCTTTCCAGCTGGCTGCTTTATTAACAACTACATGTACTATCAGAAGTGGCTTTCCAGAGAAAAAAAGTTAATGACTAAAGTGCACTTCCCAGCACAAATTACTATAAGAATTTTTAAACATACTTTGCTAGAGAGACCCATATTCTCAACTTGATAAAGAAATAGCATGTTCTGAGTATAACAGTGCACATCTCAACAAGATACCTATTCCTTCCTCCTCCTTGCTGGAGTACCAGTTTTCAGCTTGACTGTGCTTTTACATTAAAAAGCTGATACCTGCACATTTGTGTTCATGGACTGCTGCTTTTACTACACAAGATAAATATTCTTCCCTGGGCTACAAGATTCCCAAGAAGTGGCTTACAACTGTAGGCACCTGCTGGAAAATTTAACTCATGTACAAGGCCTACACATTTAGCCTGATTTCTTCCATGTAAAGGCCATTGCACTCAGCAGGGTTAGGTAACAAACTCTTCTTGTCAGCTCTGCAAACATCAGGACTGACCTGAGGCAGACTACCATAGCTACAAGAGCTCGGATTGAATGTCCTCTAAGTTGACCCTGAGTGACAATTCCTGCCAGAAAAATAACAGTAAGGTATGTGTGAAGACAGCCTTCTGATGGAGTTCTTAAAATATTACTTGACCTAAAGCCAAGAAAAATTTCCAATGCTATCTCATCAGTTGCCTCAAATTTTAACATTTACTTTTCAAGCATTTCAGGAAGTTTCTTAAAGCTTCACTTCTTATCTTATTAATTCCTTCATAAAGCAACTTCTATTATATGCCCAGAGTAACAACCAAGGCAAACACAGGCAGTGACTCTGCAGTGAGTTCTTTTGTCTTCTCCAGCCAGAATTCACCTGTAACTGATTAAGAAGCAACCACAATTGTACAGACCACATTCCAGATGAGGCTCGGAACTGCACTGTGGCACTGCTCTAAAGCCCTGCCTTCCTCACGGCACTCTGAGCTTGGATCCAGCACCACACATCCAAAAATTCGTGTCAGGAAGTTCTGACCTTGTCACATTGTCACTTCACTCAATCTTGCAGGTTTTTATGTAACACTACACATTTTCTGCTCACATGTCAACTTCAACTGTCAAAATGCCTGGGTTGTTTCCTCACTTGGCTTAAGGAACATAGCTTACACAATTCCTTTCTCCTCAGCCTATCCCACAAAATAAGCTTATTGCCCAGTGTGGCTGGGAACACTGCAGCACAGGGGGGAAGAAGATGCTTCAAGCACACAAGGCAAATCCACAGACACCCTCCACCGCCCACAGAGTAACTGCTCAGCTGATGAGGAACATCACTGCTGAAGTGGCTGTGCTGTAAACAAGTCTCCACTGAAAGACCACTCAGTGAAGATCAATGTTGTTTTCCCAAAACTGTTTTTTTTTTATTCTTTATAGAAGAAAAATTTAGGTCTTGCATAAGCTCGTCGTTTTTCTGTCACAAAAGGAGTAAAGTATTTAAATACCAACACACCCCTAATGGAGAGATTCCTGATTGTCCAAGTAAAAGCAGTTTCTTTTATAGCTGGCCTGACATCACTCTGTGTCCTCACGAGCTGCTGCACTGCCCTGAGCCTCTGTTCTTCTTCATGGGCCCTGCCAAAGCCTGTGCATAAACCCTTTTTAGCTGAGCTGTCAATATGTATCATGGGAGATTCAGTCTGGCAAAAGTCACAGATGCCTGGAGCACCTGAGTTCTGATTGCCAGGAGGTACCCCAGGAACTGAAGAGGCAGGACAGAAACACCACATTTGGAATTTCAGAGTTCTTTCTGTCAGAATGAAGAGTTGTTATTCTTTTCAACTTTTATTTTGGGATTGTTTATTCCCTAAAATATTTTAACTTCATGCAGTGGCTAAGCACAAGCAATCAGTACCAAAACCAATGAAATTTTAGGTTTTATGAGGAGCGAATACAGTCTTGACATGCTTGCTCATTTGGGGTAGTTTGCATGATACCAGCAGTTCAAACTTTTAATTAAATCTCTGCTCTATCTTGGCCACAGGGTAAGAGAAAAGTGCCCTTTCAAACTCAGAATTTTCTTAAATATTCCATATTTCATTCCCTGCCCCCCCAAAAGAAATCCCTCCTATGGACCTTTAATCAGGATAACACAGCACTGCTGTACAATTCAATAGGTGACACCGAAATATTTAATTGAAATTAAAAATAGAAAGACATCCATCTGAAAAACACTTACAGGCTCTGTTAAAGTTGTATCTTTTTCCAGGAACTGTACAACACAATAGGCAAGCTGGAATGTAAGTCATATGGTTATTTAGTTTAAGCAGACACTGTTTAGACACTGCAGCATTACTGAGTATCACAACTTCTAATGGAAGCACTTCAGATCATGGAGGGGAACCCAACCCAAGACACCCCTACACAGCCATTTCATATTAGTCCAAACTAAACAGAACAGCAATTAAAGCAGCAAGATATACAGGCCTGCTCTATCTTAAAAAAACTTCCTGCATACCAAGAATCATCTTTTCTTTTCAACCTAGAAAATTATTTTTAAGCTTAGCAGATATTTCCCTAACTCAGATCACATATCCAGACAAGATTTCTCCTAACATCAACTCCTGCGTTAACATTACAAAGCTATACTGTCAAACATCCATAGAGGGGTAAAAAAAGACCATACTTCCAGTAAAAAAGTTTTCACACAGGTTTGACTGAGCATGTTGCACAATTCTTGGGTACCAGATATCTACAGCACACAACATTCAGTGGTAAGATTACAAGTGAAAGAATTTGAACATATTCCAAGACCACAAGAGATCAGGCAGCTGCTGTCCAGCTGAGTGTCCTGTCCCAGTACAGCAGTGGCCAACAAGTGCCTGTGGAAAGGTGGAAGAAGTGGGGAAGCAGAATGTGATTAAGTCACCAGCACTGCTGTCCCAGCCTCTCATGGTTTCTCTGCAGGGCCTGCTCAGGCCGAGGATATTTAATGTTACATAGTTACTTAGCACATTAACAACCATCCCATACAGAAACCACACAATAATTCTATTACTGAACAAGTTACAATGCTAAATTCCATTAAGACTGATTTCCAAAAGTCACAGTATTATTTCACAATATAAAGCAAAGACAAAAATTATGTAATGTGCATTACATTTCAATACTCAGGATGCTTGAATTTAAGCATTCCCATTCTTTTTTTTTTTTTTTTATCTGTTATGCCAAAGCAGATAATTACAATGCTGTAATTGCAACAGGTCTAATTTATTTCTTTTGCCCTTAGGCTATGGGTGCATTTGTATAGATTCAAAAAATAATAAACATCACACATTAATCTCATAAATCCCATTATATGTGTATATACAGTACAGTAATACTTTACCATTCAAAGACATAATGACTCAAGCTTAATTCATCTTTAAGGCTTTAAGTTTTAAGGGCAGGCCATACTTTACTCAGCAACAAAGCAAGCAGGCCACTTGGGATTGCAACGCAGATTTAACACTGGCTTACACCTTTGGGATAAAATGAAACCAGAAACACACAGTGCTGTGTGTGCACCTGGCACCAGTGTTTTATGAAGGGACAGAGGAGTGGCCTGGTCAGCAGGACAAATGCTACCTTCAGGTAGAGCTGAATTAATAGGGCCCTTTCAGTACCCATGCACTGGATTAAATGTATCCCAGAAAAAAAGGGCAGCTTGCTGTATTGATCTGTCAGTGAGAATACCTCAGGGAGGTGACTGGGCCCTTTTACTTCACTGACTCATTCCATGGAGCAGCAAGGCAATAAACCACAAAGACAAGTGATTTGATTCATTTAAAACTTCATATGGGAATTAGGAACTAACTGAGCTCTTCACTTGGTCCTGTTTGTAGGCTATACAGTCATAATGATTTCACTTTAATTAGAAACCCATTTTCTTGTATCTTTAGTCTGTAAGGAGCTGCATTAGTGTACTAAGTTACAAAGCAAGTTTTAATTAACCACAGCAGAATTACTTCCAAGTTTGCATCAACCACATTCAATACTTGAAGTGCCATATGTCTGGAAAGGATACAGATTATTTCTCAAATGAAATGCTGAATGTCTGTGGCAAGTATAAGAATCAAAGTCAGCTGAAGAACTGCAGCATTCTGACAGCGTGTCATGGATCTACATAATTCCTGGCTGATCCAGAGAGCTACTGTGCATTTCTGCCATTTATAAATGGCAACAACATTCTCCCTCCCACCCCACCACTGGTGCAGCTTTAGAAGGAAAAAAACACCTCTGAAATAAGTACTTGGCCATACCCAAGGTTCCTTTACACACAGCATTTAAGTTACCTAAAGAAAGTGACAACAGCACAAGGTTCTGGGATTAAATGAAGCTTAAAAGTGTGACAAGACAAGCAAAAGAGCTTCCAACTTCAGTTGCTACGTCTTTGACTCACTGGTACATTCTTTCACTTGTAATATATGCCAAATATTATCTCAAAATTAACATTTAGGTATCAGATCTGGAAGATTTTTTTTTAAAGTGACTGAATTTGCAAATATTTTGGAATATTGGTATTATAACACATAGTGCTTTAAATTTCATTAGTTCCAAATGTAAATACAAAAAACCCCACCATTCTTAAAAATAGGCAAAAGCTTACCTGTGCATGAAACAAAGCTAATCCCTTTGCAGTATGCATGGGAATCAGAACTTTCATAAGGAACTGTTTGTGTTCTGCTTTCAGTGGCAGTGCAAAACCATTGATAATACTGAAAACATGAATAAGCAGGATTTATTTTTATTAAAAAAGTATTTTTTTCCTAGCAAGTCAAGATTTTCTGTAAGTTCAAGTGAAACTCCATTTCTGATTCAGTTTTTAAACCCAATTATTTTTAAGCCATAAAATAGCTTTACATGTGCACAACCTTTAAAATGCTGGTATCATGAGAGTTTAGACTCTTGGTAAGGAATACCACAGAATCACAGTAGAAGCTAAATAATACTCATTAGATGTACTGAAGTATTTTTATCATGACCTCTATTAAATAAAATCATCTACAGTAAGTCTTGCTGTCTAATTCTAAAGCTTAGACAGATGTAACAGGAAGCTGATTCATTTTACCCACAATCACTAGCAACTTGCAGAGAAGAATAGAATAGATTACACAATTTTAACAGTGCAGTTTGAACACCTGTTTTGAGATTGTTGAACAACCTTTCCCTTTAAAAATAAAGGTTAAAAGTTGTCACATTGATTCAGTCATCTTTAAGTATAAGAGTTGATGAGCTATAGAACTGACAAAAGTCACTCAGGAAAAGGTTAGTTTCTTCTACCCCAAACATTTTAGGCAAATCTGAGAAAATAATGGTATCCCTTTTACTTGATTTTTCACGAAAATTTGTTCCACAATAGCTTCACCATATTTGTATTTTTCAATAGACCAGTAATACAATTTTCTACTGTGAAATGTGTGACAGTTTTGGAAAGGCAGTAAAAAGACTATCACAGAAAAACTTTAAAGTTAAATTGAAGTTAGTGAAGTAACATCCAAAAAAAGTAACTAAAAAACCCTAGCATTTGCAAGGCTTTCCTGAATAGAACTGAAGGAAAACCAGTCTGCTAAGATTAAAGCATTTCATTCAGCATGAGGACAGAAGTCAACATTCATTTTCTGAATCAAAGAACAAGTCATCTATCAGGTAGAAGATAAGCAAGAGTAGATAGGTCTGACAAACAAGGACCCTTGAGAAACACTTTTTGCCAGTCATCTTTAAAACTTGCACTGCAAAAAGAATATTTATTCTCTGTGTCCTAATTTGATATTCATGTAGTAACTCAGACAGTATTAGATTATCAGTGACTGCACTTCATCACTATTTACTGTAATAATTCTCTTCCCCCCTCCATTCCCAAAGCAGAAAAGCTGAAGCAAACATTCACAATAACATTTGGTATTTTTTCTGTGTGATATCAAACTTACCTTCCTAATATCTCAAGAAGCTCAGCAACACCATTGAAGTGCTCTGTTTCATATATAAACCTGTTACCAAAAAAGACAACCATCAAAAATTGCCACAGAGGATCAGAGACTCCAAAGAAATAACCTTTACTAAACTTCAAATATTTGAAAGCAAGATCACAGACCAAACCCAGGTCTTTTATTTCAAGAATAAATCACTGCAGACCCAGACTGTGAAGGCAAGACAAAATATTCCTCAACCGAGTCACACACACACACACAGCATACCTGAGGAAAATGTTGTTTATCTGTTTCCTGATGAATGCTCTTAAACCAAGGAATTTCCCATAAATTCTATGAAGAACTGTCTTTAGGAAATCACGTTCTCGTGGGTCTTCACTGTCAAACAGCTCCAACAACTTTAAAAATTAAATAGAAATGTATTACTTTGGAAAGACTTAAGATTTTGTTTTGTTACTATCTGATTTGAATTTTATCTTTAATTTACAAGTTTACATTAGGAAAAAAATAGAATCAGTTTAACAGTATATTTTGTTTAGATTTCAACAGTAGATTTTCAAAATTACATTTTTAATTAAGTTGATTTTTCTAATAAACTCATCAACTTCATTCCTTTCCTGTTGACAACAGACATCAAAGTCATTCCAGTAACTATTATACTATCAAAATAAAAACGAAATTGCAAAACTGAGATTATCAAACTGTAGGTAAGTGGTTTACATTTGTTCTTTATGAAATCAGAATGAATCAAATCCATATCCTATATTCACAATTTCTTAATTAAAATCCTTTACTGCTTATCTCAAAAAGGTACTTGTGTCTTGATGGCTAAGCAAAAGCACTCCTATACAAGAAATTTTACAATTAAGGACAGGGTCACAGAATAAGCACAAGATATGTAATTATTAACCAATTCCCTATTAATACAGAGTAAAGGCTGCAATAAGCTAACAAAACTTTCCACACACTTTTTCTTGTAGGAAGTTTTGCAAGGATACAGAAAAGACCATGTTCACTCAAAGACAAAAAAATACTCCTATCACATTACATATCATAATTTTTGTTATTTTTTTTAACCCTGCATGTCAAAGCAACAGCATATTCAGAAATGTTAGCTGTCTTGAACATGTCAGTAACAGCTCAAGCAGTCACCAGAAGCTCCTGCTCAGGTCTGAGCTTAGGTATGGCTGTACCAAGCAGCACAAGGGACTGGAAACAGCTGTTCAGGAACTTGGTTCGGGCTCATTTCAATTTTATATTTAGCAGGAATTTCTCAGGGTCACTACTCCACGTTTTTTGCCATATATAGCTAGCTGCTGGTTGCATTGTCTCTATCTTGTACTCTAGAGAAAGATCAAGTGAAATGTCAGGAACAAACTCTGCAATGCTGCTCTTAAGGACCCCAAGTCAATTTGTAAAACTGGATACCCACAGCCAATAGCTTGCCAGCAGCTTCAGGCTTAAATTTTGTGTGCAAGTTGAATAAAACTGTGAAGAAGGAAACACTTATAAACATGAACAAGAGAACCAAGTAAGTGGAAATTAAATGCAGTCACTGAAGGCAGGAAGGGAAAGCACCCATCTTGTGGTTTTACTTTTCATTGCTGTACTGTTATGGCCTGCCAGCACTCACTCTTTAGATACTGAGCAAACAGGTATCTTGACAAACAAAATTTGGCAAACAATTATTTCGACATGGTGAAAAAAATCCCCACTGAATTCACCTTGAACCAAAAATTGTTATTGCATTCTACACCATAATTCCCAGAGAAGTTATATTTATTATGAAATCTCACTTCATTTTCTTGCTCCTAGCTGCTTTGCATGGTAAAGCATGACTTTCCTAAGTAATTGCTTATTTGATTTTCCTTCCCTGGTAAATACAGAATGGTAAAGAGAATTACACTATCTAGACATGAGTAAGAAGGCGTTGAAACACATTTCATGTACAATAAGTACATGACCTTTTTTACAAGAAAAAAGTTTGCTGTAAGTTTTCCCATGGTAAAACTATAACCAAACATAAAAGGACTACAAAAATATAATTACCACACTGTTGATTTGACTGGAATTAAGTTACAAACCATGAAAAACAGAACTTTGCAATTCAAGATACTTGGAATTTGTAAAGCACTGAGCTTGATATCTGAAAACAAAGTGTTCCTGAAGTTACTAATTACATATAGCCCCTGTGGTGTGACGTGCTGTTTATTCAGTGTTTGCCAGAAACCACTGCTGCAAGAACTGAAATTTACCCTGTGTCAACAGGAAACCTTTAAGAGTCCATCTGATAAATTAAGCTGGAGAGGTGATCTTTAAATCCCACTTTCACCTTTCAAACTCCCCTCTTACCTGCTGTACAAATCTCTGGTCAATGTATCGCTTCGCAATGCTGGGCTGAAAGTCCGGGCTCTCCAAAAACCTCAGGAAAAACTCATACACCAACTACAAACATGGAAATGAAAATTCTGAAGTTAGTAAGTACATCATAACACAGATCTCAGCCCTGTCACCACCACCAAAGTCAGTGGGACTATGCACATGCTTAAAAAGTACAAAAGGGAATCAAAGCTTAACACATCACTGCTTAACCACAGCCTCTACTGGAATTTACTGAAAGAATTACAGTAAGTACCCAGAACACTTTAATTCCCAGAAGAGTCAAAGCTTAATAAATTATCTACTGAAACTATCAGCAGTGAACAAAAAACAAGTTCTAAATGTTACATTCCTGCCATGTTAAGAATTTATGATGGAGAATAAGTTATCAAACATTTAGCAGCACTAAGAGTAAAATTAAGTGCTCTAACATTATATAATTCCTTAAAGAGATGAACAAAAATCTAAGTGCTCCTGAAATTAAGTTTTGACTGAAAACTCTGAAAATGAAAAGTCATACCAAAGCAGCTGAATGAATTCAAAGAAACTGAAAGAATTTGGATTAAAAGTAGTCTTCTACATCCTGGAAACTCAATTATTATATTCATTATGGCTTGTAGCATATTATTTCTACTTAGTTCAAGTTCCCATTTGCTACAATCCCACAATGCCCACAGATAAAAAACCTGACAGGAGATAGAGCTACCGAGGGCCTGGAGTAGCAAAGAGTGGCATGAAGAGGCCAGAGCACAAGTCCCATATTTTGGAGTTCATCAAAAGTCCAAGACAAAATGCTGTACCTCCATAACAAAGGCAGATCAATAAAGTACACAGAAGGCATCTCTTCACTAAGACAGAACTGAGAGGAAAGATGCCTTATGTTTGGATTACATTCAGAGCTGTTCATGTTCTCAGTGCCTATTTCATAACTCCATATAATTAAACAACTGATTAGTAATAGCACTACAATGCAGTTTAGGTACACAACACCATCACTGACTGGGCTTCTAAATAAAACCCACGCAGAGCTGTGCTCATACTCACAGGCATGAATTTCAACTATTACCACTCTGAGTACTTAACTAAACTGAGAGTCAACACCTGAGTAATTCATAATTATAATTAGGAACCTCACTTGAGAGAAATGTATGACAGTAAGTACTTTTATGCAGAACATTTGAGCTGACAGTTACTTATGTGTAGCCTCAAGGAGGGTGCGCTGTATCTGCAAAGCAGAAGCTCAGAAAAACAAGTCATTCTTCACTTTCTCCCCCTCTGACAGACTGTAAGAAGAGCTTTTTATGTCAGCAGTTTACATAGAATAACAGGATTGTTAGGGTTGGGAAGGATGTCTGGAAATCATCTAGTCCAATGCCCCTGCCAAGGCAGGGTAACGTAGAGCAGGTGACAGAGGAACAGGTGGGGTTGGAATATCTCCAGAGAAAGAAACTCCATGACCTTCCTGGGCAGCCTGTCCAGTGCTCTGCCACCCTCAATGTAAAGAAGTTCTTCCTCATCTTGTGTTTCAGTGTATGGCCATTACTCCTTGTCCTGTCACTGGCACCACTGAGGAGAGTCTGGCACCATTCTCTTGGCATCCTAATAAGCAAGCCAATATTAGAATTTTGAATGTTACCATACTCCATCCTCTGTCTTAGAAAGAGCTCAAGCATGACTGTTTAGTATCTCCATCAATGACACAGGCAGTGGAACTGAGAGCACCCACAGCACGTTTGCAGATGACAGCAAGCTGAGCAGGTGCCTTGAACAACCTGATCACTTGTAGGGTGTCTCTTCTCATCGCAGGGGGCTTGGACTAAGGTGATTTTTAAAAGTCTCTTCCAACCCGCAACATTCTGATTCTTTTTCAAACCAGCAACTAGATAAATTCATATGGAAATGGGCAACATATGGCCAGAGGGAAGTTATATAGCACAGCTTCATAGGGATGAATTTTGGAACTTAATTTAATTCAAGATTTCTGTAATAAATTCCTATATCAAATATTTCTGTCAGTGACAACAACAAAGAACAGCCATGTGTGGTAACTGCTTAGACAATGCCACAATATTGGAAGCAATCACTGGGGGGGAAATAGAAAAAAAAAAAAGTCATGTTACCCAGAAGAAAGGACAAGTTGACCCTGAAGCCCTAGAAGAATAAATACAAGACGAAACTCAAGGATTGCGAAGTCACAGTTGGAGTTCCAAGAAAAAGCTCTGCTAAGCATCTGCAAACCCTTAAGCTGAGAAAGGGTTAACCACAGAGTGACTAAGACCCATAACTGACAATGAAGCCATGGAAGTGACAGATGAAATGCTAGGATATTCCAGGAAGATACTGATAGCACAGACAGAGATGCACAGTCCTACACGTGCTTGAGGAAATTTATTAAAACCTGAAAGGGTACAGGGAAAGAGCCACTAGAATTGTCATGGGATAGGGCACTTTTTAAGAGTGAACACTACATTGGAATATTTTGTTCTCCCTAAAGAACAGGGGAGGAAGGATAATTATGGCTTCTTTCCATAAAGAGATACAGTGACTGCAATAGACATCAAGCAGAAGAACTAAGTAAAAAGCACAATGCTGCAACATCTTGTTACAAGCTGTCCAAGATTAAATTCAGGATATCAGCTGGGTATCAAATAACTTTGGAAATCCTCGTGAGCCTTGGGAAATACATGGACTCTTTATCCAAGGCATTTCAGGAAGCAAGTTGCAGTGACCACTTCTGGATAAGTGAGCCTCTCACTTCTCCTGTATGCTAATGTTTGCAAACTTAAAAGCATAACAGCAACAACAATCAAACAGATTCTGGCCACAACAGATCCTACCTAAAGAGACAGGCATGGTCAACGTACCTGAGTTTAACAGAAGCATTACTATTGGAAGTACTAAATCAGGAGAGAGATACTGGATTGAGTGGTTTTTGTTCTCAAAACTGGTCTGCTTGGGTCAAAGAGCTATGAAATTCAACTCCTAATGCTTTAGTGATTCAATCTTGCAGGGACCACTAGAATATTACTGCTTTGAACTACCAATTCCACCAACTCTGCAACTCTCTACACTTCAAAATGCACAGTGGCTTTAAATGCCAGTTTGGCTGTGACAAACCATCCTGAGCATTGCTTTAAAGCAACATCTTTCAAGTGCCACTCATTTTACTGAAGGTCTGGAGTCTTTTGTTGTGGCTACGCACACTGGTAACTTACTAAGCAATTAAGTCAACAGATTCAAGCAGAGAAGAGTAGAGGTTCAGACTTCTTTTCTCTCCCAGAGAACTGGCTACCTGACTGCCAGATCAGGATAGAACTTGGAATTTGTTTGTAATTGATCAGTCACAAATCACAGCCAGCAAAACATCCACATCTTCCCTCCTTAAGCAGTCCTTTAGACTATGTCAAAAATAACTGTGTATTTTGCTGGGAAGGAGAATGGTTGTGCACAGCCTTTCTTCCACACACAAAATCTGACATTTCCAGCAGCTTTGTGCTCCTGAAGGGCAATTAGCAAATTATCTGACTCAGTCTTCTATGGTCCAGTAGCACATGAACTGTCAAAGGACAGAGGGGGAAACACGAACTGTTTCCACTGTGCTGCAAGGAGCAAACTATTCCAAGGAACAACAGACAGGGGAGAGGAAAATCCACAATCAGTGACCAGACAGCCTGGCAAAAACTCCCTTAGAAAAAAGCATGTAAAAAAACCTGAAAATAAAATTTCAAATAATAACATAGGCTACAAACTTCTTTCAATTCCTCTCAAGCAAGTCTAAGGCACAAGTGAATTGATCACAAAATCCACAAGTGTTTTTCTATGAACTAGAGTTTAATTATGACCTAAAGTGAACTGAGCTAGAATTTACAAATTTTACCTCTGAGACACAGGGGTATTTAGAAGTCAGATGCTGCTGCTACCAACTACAAGAAACATTTTCTTAGCCCTTGCACCCTCCCACCCTAGCAAATCAAGCCTCTCATCTAGTCCAGATGCAGCTATTTCTCATATGAATGAGAATCAGCTAAACCTGTAAGAAAATAATTATCACAGCCTTTAACCTGCAGACTTATTTTTTGTGATAATTCTTATTTGGTTTAAGTCTCAAATACTGAAGACATACTTTTTATAATCATTATCAGAAGCCCAGCTTTTAAATAAGAGCATTTGTACTGCATTAGAATTGTAATATTATAGGGGCAGAGTAGCATTTTAGCTCTTGAGAGGAGAGAGCAAATGGTGTGCAGATGTGCAGCAGCTTAATCTTCTACCCATGCTAGGAGTTGCTATTTCACTTTTCTTTAACAGATACTACTTATATAAACTCAGCAACAAACTACCTGAGATATGTGCTTGGACAATTACATCTTCTAAGAGTTAACTGAAACTAAACTAAAATTCAGCAGCATTTCAAGTCAATCACGTGATTGATACAGCAGTGCAATAAAAATCACGAGATCCCCACAGAAGTGCAACAATGGAATAACCACGCAACTGTTACCAAACAACGCTGATATTGTAAAGTTTTTGCACGGAGGGAGGGAAAGGGGTGGGGAAGAAGGAGGGGATTTCTATTTGCTCAAAGGACAAATAAAGGCTATTACTCCATTTTTTGTCATTGTCACGAGAAGCTGAACTGTTAATATTAACTTATATTTTATTGAAACAACACCAAAAAGTTGCTCAGTTGCAGAAAACAAACTTCTTAGCTGAAAAGCATAATTACCTAAAATATCCACAGTTTTAAGACATACATACACCACAATTTCACAGCACAATTCCTCTATTTAAAAAATAGCATTTAAGCCATTTAGAAGAGTTACATTCAGCCATATTTATACATGCTAAAAAAAGCACCACTTTTTTTCCCTCTCAAGTACAAAAACTCAATTGTATTATAAAAGCAATTTTTTTGTTCTCAAGAAAGGCACAAAATGACTGAAGCATCCACATTTCTGGCCTTCCAAGAAGGCTTGAAAGTAAAGGAATCACACACCTGTATGTGGGGCCATGAGGCTTCAAGAGTTGGTTCATCTTCTTCTGGATCAAAATCTGGGTTATCACTAGGTGGAAGTGTTCTGAAAATATTAGAACTAATCTGCAAGCAAAAAACAAATTAATTGTATCACAGTTTATGCTTCCACAGATCACACTCATTAAGGTACTGCATTTATCCTGAAATCAAATGAAACAAAACCATCTCAAAAAAGTAACTTAATAGATCACTTCTTCATTGTTTTCAAAACTGCAAAATACAAACAACCAGAAGTCTGTAACATGTCAGTGAAAATAAGAAAGTAACTTTAATCTCAACTGCTTTACAAGCTTGCAGCTAGACATGGTCATATGCCAGAATCTTCCCTGAAACTATGGAAGTTTTTAAAAATTCAGCTTCCCTGTAAAAGACAATTTTTAACTACATGACATGAAGAGCTGTTTTTATATAAGACCACAAATAAAATATAACTAACCAATTAGGATTTAAAGAGAGCGCTCTCCACATGTAAGGCAGACAATCCCAAAAACATATCTTGTTTCTACAGTTCTTCACTTTACTTGATTTCAAGATAGCTCTGTTCACATTTTTCACTTTTTCACCTTTGAAAACTTCAAGATGTTTCAAGGTTTTGGAAAGGTAGAAACATGTAACCATTCCAGCTTTTCCATTTCATATAGTAGCTATTTTTTCTTACAGTTACTCTAAGTTACTTTTAGTATGATACAGTCACATCAAATCAATTTCAAAAGCACAGGTTTAAAAATGTTTCTCCAGGAGTTTTTGAAGTATATTAAAGTGTGGATAGAAAACCATGCAGATGTCAAAGGAAAAATGTCATCTCTTGCACCAGATAAAACCTACTGGATTTAAATCTCTAGCACCAACAAAAGAGAACGTGAAGTTCATTTCATTGCTGCATTTTCTACCATTCTTTCAAGAACAAGTTCAACCTGACTTTTCCAATCACCTTTGAAACTTTTAGTCTTTTTGATCAAACCTGTTTCAAGTAGCTGCTTATCACCCAAGCCTACTAAGCACAAAAGGAACTGTTTGACAGTTTGCTGAAAATCTCCTGCACCTATTCCATGGAGTCTCCAAGGCGTTTGAAGAATCTTGCAAAAAGGACTTTAGAAAGACCCTGAAGTCACCCAGCTGGCTCTGCACATAAGAATCAGCTGCCTCATTAAACAAGATACACAGCTATTGCATAAAATGGCTTTTCATTTCCTCCTATGCCCTTCGTTCTGTGTCCTGTCACTGTCTCCTGCTGGGACACGGCAAAGCTGTGGCGCTGCTGTCCTGGACTGGAAGGGCAAGGAAGTTCTGTGTGGAAGGGCTCGGCTGTCTCAGAGCTTAATGCACAGGAAAAACAACAAAAAACAAAACAGAAACCCTAAACCAAACAAAACCACCCAAACAAACAACCCCACAAAAACAGTACAGCTGTCCTTTAACATTGTAAACACAAGGGATTCCAAAGCTCAGGAACAAAAGGCTGGGGGGAAGAGAAGGGGGAAATAGGAGTCAGAGAACATTAATTTTAATCAAGCTCAAAAACCAACATTACAATCCTGGTTCTCTTATTTGCTTTGTCTACGCTTATTAGGTATTCAATAAAACCCTCCAGCATATGAATGAGTCTCCTACAGAGAATGTTCTACCTCTGCTTGCAAGTGTTCTGGTAACATCTCTTGAAAATGCTTCTTTTTCTTCCTAAACGCATCTTGCTCAACTGAGGTGGTCAGCCTTTAGCACAGCACCTCAGAGTAGTGAATAAGTCTCATGCCCAAAACAAATGTAATAAGTACTAAATACACTTCTGTAGCAGAAACAAATAGTGAGACTCTCAGTCAGGCCTTTGGAAAATCAACTGTATGATTTTCAGAGTATTTGGTACTTCCACTAGCATTACTCATCTCCTGAGAATACAGGGAACTTAGACTAAACCTTGCACCCTTTTAACATACTAGCCAGTCTCCCCAAAAAAACTCCCGTTACTTTACTTTATTATGTTCCCAGTACTTTTGTGAATTCTTCTCTATATCCTCTCATATTATTTAAAACATTCTTTTTCTTTCATAAGTGGTGTCTTATCCCAAAACTGTGATTTCAGAAACACAAATTATAAAAGGTTTTTAGAGCTGGATAGATTTCCAGATAAATCCAGCAACAGCTTTCTAAATTAAATCTCAAAGTTTTCAAAAAATTACATCAGAAAATGTGCCAGTTAACGTACTGAGATACAGAGATTTATTTTATTAAAATGAAAAAAAAAATCTCTTATTGTCTGTACACTTTATCTAAACATTTGAAAGGTACTAGGTTCAATTCCAATTTCTGAGTGTGCAGACTGAGAACACCTGATTTCTATTAAATTCTGAATTCACAACTCAAACAGCCTGTTAGGACAATCCCATTACACTGGATTTTTATGTGCTGCTGGGGAACGAGGCGAGGTTGATAGGCACAAGGAGATGAAGAGTAACTGAGGAGACATTTCTGTTATGCTCCCAAAAGTGATAAAAGGTAGAACTTTCTAACTTCCCAGGAGGTTTTAAAACTTAAAATATTCACAATGCCAAACCCTAATTTCCTTTTAGTTTCAGAGTGCTTTTAACTGAGAATTTCCAAACAGAGAAGACACTAGTTTTAGATGACTAGAACAGAGGTGCACAGACTGCTATGCTACACCTTCAAAACTATTTGTAAGCATAACTTCTCCTCAGCTGAAGGAAAATCAGGTTGCCCAGGGCACCAGAAAGATAACCTACAGCATGTACTGCACATCCATTTAAACAAAGACCTTTTTTTAATGATGTTGTTCCATCCTCAGTGCCTTGAAATGACACTGGTATCATTTCAAGCTCCTGACCTCAAGATCCAAGGAGAGCAGAGACAACCACAGGAGTAATTCCTGTGTGATACTTGGCCCAGCAGCTATCCTGGCAAGAGACCAGTGAAGGGAAGGAATGCCAGAGACCTCCTCACCTGCAGACACCTTGCCTGGGCACTGGTCATAAACAACATTTTATTGCCCCTCCTGCTATCTCCAAGGCACTATTGACTTAGCCTCCCCACACTCAGGCGACTCCAAGGAAATCTGTTTGAAACCTGAGGCTGTTTCCTCTGCAAGTTGGAGGAAAGGTGTCCCAGGCCTAAGGAAAGACAAGGGGCTTTGGAAAGAAATTGTTTCTTCTTCTGCCACAGATGACACTCCGGCTTTTTCCAGCAAATTTTTTAGTCTGCCTGTCCTCTACTACCAGCCAGATGATAGCTGCATTTCATTGAGGCCATTTCGACTTTTTCATCCCAAAAACATCATCCTTCAAACTCCGCAATAAAACTCCAATTTTTTTTTCATTTAATGTAGAAACACTGAACAGCCTAAAAACTTAAAATCCAAACAAAACAAAAGTGAAACAGTAACTCTTCAATCTCATATAACTTTTGCTACCAAGAAAGGTCTTGAGCCTGACACAGGTGGAGGGAGAGACAGACCCATGTAGATTTTTTTCTGAAAGCTGGTACTTCGTCCTAATTCACAGCAAAGGCCTTTTCTGCTGCCAGTTGCCAGGGAGATTAGAAATACTATTCAAGCTTGGAGGGATCTTTTGTCTCAAGCTCTCAAAAAGCTCTCACTGAGCGTTTAAAGCTCTCACTGAACTTCTTCACTTTCTGTCATTTTAGGGGAGAAAAGGAGATGGAAATTTGTTATGGAAGGAAAAACAAGCATCCACAGAATCCAATCATTTGCACAACAACAAAAACCTCAAAAGAACAGCTCAACACCACCTTATCTCCAAGAAAAGAAAACAACTTCAATATAAAAGAAAACCTCCCTTCAACAAGTACCAGGGGCTAGCTAGTATATTCTTTCTTCTAACAAGGGGCTACACAGGGCACCCAGCATAAGAAAATACTGCAAGGATTCAGGCTTGCTGCTACCAGCAGCAAGAAAAGAAAAAAAAAAGCAGCTTAGGAAGAGGTGAACATAATTTGTCCTTTATTTTCTTATGTAAAAAACATTTAGGACAGAAAATCAGGTCCTTCAAGAAACAAAACTATACAAAAACCCCCAGTGTCCCAGATTTTTTATAAAACATAATAAGCATCTGCTGAAGCAGCCAAAACGATTAAAAGGGTTTCAATAATCCCAGCCCTTCAGTATTATGGCAAAACTTCCACGCTTATTTACATTGAAGATCTGATCTTCCCTATCAGCTGCCCAGAAAAAAACCCCAACCAAACAACAAACAAACCACCAAACAACAAACAAAACAAACCCTAAGAAACCCTAGCTTGTACCGTATAGAGAACTACACAAGTTGCAGGCTGTATATTTGAACTGCTCCACTTATGTTCCTGAGAGCTCTTTTAAAGTGAACATTTTATCTATGTAAACTTGACAAAAGTTTAGAGAACCATGAACATAAATGCATGGCCACTAAGTCATTCTTTTTACATTTCACATTTCTAGGAAAAAAAATAATTCAGATTATTCTCGAGTGTCCTTCAGTTGCATTCCCTGTACATGGAGAAAAGGCAGATCAAAAACCATTACTTAAGCAGCATTCGAAAATATACATAAACACCTGGGAAAGTCAGCAGATAACAACCACAAATATTTTGTTCATTATTCAACAAGTCATTAGTAGAAATTGCATGGGACAAGTCATCCTACGGTTTACAACTTCAGCAAACCACTTAGGCTACTCTAGCACAGCTCTCCAGGACCAAAGCAATAACAAACAGCCATTTAAAGTATTTACGAAGTAGAGTTGCTTTCTTATACTGAAAAAATCTTTCTGTTGTCACCAGTACCTGCAGCAATCACTACCAGAAAACTATAGCCTAACTCTCCATTGCCATCAGTAAATAAAGATAGGCAGCACTGAAATATTGCCATTTTCTGAAAGAGAACAACTTTAAAGCTTACCCAGACTACAAGTATCTGCAGTACCAGTTGTTTCCTTTTAATTAACCTGAATGCATCATGTTTCAGCTCATAATTAAAACTTGCAAGTTGTTTGTTTTTACAAGCCTTTCTAAGCCAAGTTATCATTAACAAATTATATTATATTGTATAAGCAGAATAACTAACCACAATTCTGAGTTAAATGCCATCAGAGTCATAAACTAATTAAGATATCTTATTAAAATTCAAACTATAACAAGAGCCTTCTACTTACCATTTTCACTATGTCAGCATAAGCTGATTCAACAATCACTCCACGATTTGTTGAAACATATTCAACCAGTTCATTCAGTGTTGCTCTCTTGATTTCTTTGCTTTTCAGGTCTGAAACAGAGTCCATGAAGTCAAAGAGCACACAACACTGTTGCAACTTCTGACAAAAAAGATCTTGCTGTTCATTGAAGGTGGCATCTATAAAAGAAGAAATAAAAACCCCAAACATTTAAGTGTGTAGAAGGAAACACAGGATTTCTAAATCTATTTTGTTGACAAGAATTTGCATGGCTATGACTTTTTTTTTAATGAGGAATGGTGCGCTTTATAGTCAGCAAACTAATAGCAAATGAATAAGCAATCTTGTCAAAACTGAAAATATCTGTATGTTAGAATGGAACACCTGCCATCCCCAACTTTTGGTACATGAAAGAAATAAAGGACAAAGATATGGCAGTAAATATATTTACCAACAATGAGTTCCTGAATTAACTACTTGAAATACATAGACATTAACAAGTCCCAGTTTTCCATCACCAGAAGTCATATCCAGAAGCAGTGCATCAAACTAACCCTTCATTCATCCGATTTGTCTCATTCTGTTCCCTAATCCTTTATTATGTAACCTGCTTAAAAGCTGTAAAATCTGCTTTGAAGGAACCTTGTCTTTTTACCCCAATGCAAAATGCTTCACATACTTTTGACATCATGTGATCAATGTTTCTCTGAAGAAAGAATTCCAATATTTCAAAAGGATTAATCCTGAATTTTAATGCTTTGGTCTAAATAATTTATTACAATCTTAGTCATATATGGGTTTTCCAGATTCTTTGACCTATTAAGACAACGCGTTTGACTGTGACTTAGCATTTTCATTTTAGCATTCAGTACTCTGTAATCTGATAAGCAGAATTCCTCCATTAGCATTTCACATTAAAAGAGACGGATTATCAAACACTACACTCTTCAAAAATTTAATACATCCTTAATATTTCGTATCTGTTCCAAAGTTGCATGATCACAGCAAAAGGCATGGCGTTAACTGAAAATTTGGTTTAATGTGCCTTTTCTTCTTAACTCTTTGCAGGGGTTCAAAGCCACTGCAGCAACACAGCATCACCTCATCTATCAGCAAGTTGGCATTCCACACACTCTGGTGAAAAAATTGTAGTCCCAATTTTATCTTCAAATAAAGAATGCTCTCCCCTAAAGAATTTTCATGACTTGTCTACAGCCTGACTGCATCCCTTAGCATCATTCATTCACTGCAGTTCTGCTATGAGCACTGCTGTTTTATCACCAAAAAAATGATCCAGACAAGGAAAAGGCAATTGACTACTGAAAACCTTTAAAACCTGAATAATGAAAAATCTCACACTTCTCTTTAATGTTTTAGAATTATTCTAATTAAACAAACTTCATTAAGTTTATACCTTTAACAGTTCACTCTGATAATGACTGTTTCTCAAGCTTCACACCAAAATACCTTTCATTTAGTGGCTGCAACAACAACAGTCAATATGCAGTAGTTATCTGAGAACTGTTTTGTTTCCATAAGCAAAAAGTAATTGCTGAAATGGACTGACACACCTCCAGTGTAACCCACACTGCTTGCTGTGCCCTGGAAGTTCAGGCACCAGAATACTGTATTGTGCTCCCTTCCCCACCTGACAGCTATGATCCTATTAGCTGAGCATAACAACTCCAGGGAGCTTTTGAAAGAGCCAGCAATTACTACTCCCTCACGAAGAACGAGTCACACTTTTGAATGTCAATTCTGCAATTTTAACCATTTTTGTTTTGAATGAAGAACCTCGCAAGATGCTTATTTCGCTCTGATAGCTACAAAGACACGAATTGTTACACTCTGCAAAATAATGAACATCAGCTGTAAAAACATTTGTAAGTTACATAACATTTCAGCTCAGATCTTCTAATATTCTACAGCGGATTGCATGAGTAAGTATTGTATCATAGCAACAAAGCAATAACAGTGACATGCTGAGGAGAAAATCCAAAAAGCCTAATTTAAGGAACCGACACAGGGAGGGCAGCTTTTTTTGTCGCTAGCCCCAAGCTGATAGCAAGACTAACACAGGAACTGAGCCTACTCTTATTTTCCCTCAACTATATTCCAAGTTATAAAAGTCCACAAGTAGGCACAACTAATACAATACAGTATACTGCTGATGAAAAATTCTTTAAAATTTTTTAAAATGAAGTATCACTATGCAAAATTTACTTAGACGTTTCAAAAACCAGCAGACAGCACTAGAATCCTTCTAGCTGTGGTTCAGACTGAAGACCTCAGGTTAAAAGCCAGTAACTGGAATTCATGCAAAATAATTAAATCACTTATTACCTTCCCTAGGATACCAAATAAATTCCTGCATTAGCCACTTTTAGACACCAGAGTAAAAGATAATCTCTCCCCTGACATGCATCAGCAGTCCATTTCATTAGCAACCTGATCTCTCTCAATTTGACATGTTTCCTCAAATGAAAAACCTGCCCATTAATCTGTTTTGTCACTATTAAAACATGCAAAGTAAAACCAAATCTTCTTCTAAGCATACATCCTTTTTTCATACTTACACGGGGGAACACAATTATTTTATCACCTTATTACTCTAGCCATCTGCAAGAGATGAAAATTATGTGCAACCATGGCAAAAAATCAGGTAACAAGCAAGCCAGTTCTGTTATACCCGCACAATCTGTCTTCATGTGCTCAATCCCTGCTTGACACATTGCACATTTGTCCCAGAAATGTTATGAAAGGTACCATGGGAACCACCAAGCGATTGAGGAAAATTGGTTTGTCACATAGGGTTCTTAACTTTTCAAAGCCTTGCCTTTAACTACCCCAGCACGGTGAAAGCTAGACAACTTTATACCACAACAAAATCATATCACAATAGTTTATTCTGGTTCTAGGAATAAAATAAACTCTGTCACCATAACTGCATAAACACTGGAGCTTTTAGCTTTAGTAGTTGAACAACCCATGGCATGATTCTTAAACCAGCTTCAATCTAATATTCTACGAAGACTTATATCATACATGAGGAGTTCAAGATAATTGTTATTCTTCAAATACCCAAAGTACCATAAAGACCATAGAAGATAAATTAGGTTCAAAGTAGACAGTGGATGCCTCAATGAAACAACCCCGAATCAAGCATGATGATGGGAAATCCTGAAGACAAAAACCCAACATCCAAAAGAATTATTGCAAATTATGATCCACTTTAATCATGATTTGCCTCTGGTCATTTCCATGATAGACAGTAGAGAGCTTGTACCTGATTAAAATACTTAATTTAATTGTTGCACTACATAACACTTAAATTGTCCATAGACTACTTCTACTGTTCACAAAACCCCTTCATTAGAGACAGTAACCACAATATTAAAGGACAAAAAGTAGCAATTTGACTTGGAAGTTGTTCCTGAGCAGAACCTTTAAAACATTGAAACTGCATGATTGTACACATTTGTCTCTGAATTGAATGCTTTCAGACTTTTAAGGTCATCAATGCAAATTTAAGCATGGAATAGTGAGTTAAGAGACTAATCTTTCTGGGGAAGGCCCAAGCAAAATGTGGAAAGGAAAAGAATTCACAAGAGCCACCTCACTGGTACATAACCAGAGACAAAAGCACACTACAACGATGCCTTCCTACAATGCATTTACATCTTATGTTTACAGGCCTTCCTCCTGGAAGGAAAAGAAAAATAATTCTCCTTTCTCAACACAATTGTTTACCCAAGACCTACAGTACAAAGCCAGAGAACCTAACATAACCCTTGATTCATCAGCAGAAACCAGACACTAAATCCATAAAAACTCTCTCAACTACACAAATGGCAAGTTCAAAATTCGTAGTTTCCCTGCCAATACAAAATAAACCCTCTCAAACATTTGCAAACATTTTCCTTTTTTTTTTTAAGTCTCTCTAATTAAACATTTCTACTTTTTCCTGAAAGAGCTACTCCAGAAGATGCGTAAGCCTGAGAAACAACCAAGGAGTTTTTGTCTCATGGCCTCTTAAAGCAGTTCATACACAGTCCTTTCAAGCACTTAGAAGACAATGATATTATGGAAAAAAGTACCACGTATCTCCTTAAAACTTGGTGACAATTCTGCACTTCTACATAATTCCCTGACAAACTGAATACATGAAAAGGATCGTGTCATAATTATGCTGCATTCCACAGTGCAAAGTTTAGGATTTAGTCTCTGCTGTCTGGCTCCATTTACTGCACTGTATTCAGCTGTGCTCAGTGGTGGAGGGATGTGCTGGAGCAAGACAAAGCCTTAACACTGACACGGAGAGAGGAGCACGTGGAGAGTTGGAGATACCAAATCTCTGCGTTTGGTTTTGGGGCTTTTACCTTAAAGGAATCAACACTGTTGTAAAGCCTGCTCCTTTCAGGGACTCCATTAGTCTGAAAAGGAGGCAGTGTGATAAACTCTGCCCCACTTACATAAACCAAGCACAGGGAGTCCTATTAGACCTAAATTTAATATTGGTTTTGTCCTGGAGAGCTCTCATGTACACGATTGTTGTGATCTCCCCCAGCACCTGAGTGTCAGTGCTGATATTACAGGCATGGCAAAGCATTGTCAGGAGATGCAGCTTTGGTGCAGATGATGTTCCAGCAGGGCACAGAGTGTTTCCAGGTTCTCAGAAGGCTCCCTCTGCAGCCTGACAGGCAGCAAAGTTGTTGGTTGACAAAGACTGAGAGAGGTGTCTCTCCCTGCTGCCCCCTTTCCCATTTACTCCTCCCTTCCCTTTCTTTGTTCCAGTCACACTCATCCATCAGCACTGGCTCTGGAACTTGTCAGGCTCCTCCTAAGCTGCTTTAACTCAATAACGTGGTCATATTAGTGAGGTTAAATGGCTTCTGGAGGGGCCTGATGTGCATCAGCTCTGGCACAGGATTAGAGACAGGAGCAGAAGCTCTCTGCAGCGAGCTGCTAAGTTACTTTACCATCTCCTCTGGAACCACATCATCCAACTACTGAGGCAGGAGATAATGTGTAGCTAAGATTTTTCAGTTGAGTTAGACACTTTTGAGACTAATACACTTTGGATTTTTTTGTTTGTTGTGGGGTTTTGTTGTTTTGGGGGTTGTTTTGTTTTAAATAATTTTAAGTTTCTTTTTAAAGAAAAAAATGTAGTCCCTGTATACTTGGCTACCCTGGTAGTGTATAACATTCCCCAGTAACTGCATACACCCCTAAGAAAAGTTCCCAAAATTCCAGCTTTTGGCAGCTCAGTAGCCCCACTGAAACTGATGGGGCCACTCAGATGAGCTCTGTGCAGCACCATAGGCATCCAAGGACCTTTCCATCAATATTTTCAGATTCTCCTCATTAAAAAAAATTTTGTCGCCCTAAGGAATAAGTACTATTTTTTGTAGACCAGGGTTGTAGGTTTTCCCTCCACCTCCTCCAATCGAAAATTCAAAGAATGTATTTTCAAATTACCTGTTACCCCAAAATCTACAGCTGTAGCTAGGACTCTGGAAGGGGCTGACTGAATTTTTCTGCATGTTGTCAGTAAACAGAACTCAGACGTTCCAGGACAGATAAGGGAGTCAGAACAACATTATGTATCTTAAAAGTTAACCACTTCCTTATTCAATAGTAGGTTTGTTCACTAGAGAAGGAGACTTGGAAGACAATGAAAGGGTATTTTCAATTATTATTGAAAGGAAATTTATACTACCTATAGGAGATAAACAAAAACCAAAACAAAAAAACCCACACAAAACAAACAAAAAAAGGACTTGGCACAGAATTGCCAAACTGGTCAATCCTGTTTAGGATCCATGTGCTCATAACTAACATTTAAGCTCTTCATTTCAGAAATCAAGATAAGCTGAGCTTCTCCTGTACTTCCATTTTTAAGTAAACTGTTCTGCAGATGGTCATCAGGCAAGACTTACACACTGTGGCACCCTCCACATGGTAAATCTCCATTCTCTTTTGAAATAGTTAGAAAATCAGAAATTTTGCTCATTGGAATATTCTGAATTTAACATTAATTCCGTGATACATGCCAGGGAAGGGGAAAAAAAAGAAATCACAGAAGTAAAACTAGATGAGAATAACAATCAATGAGTCCTTTTATTCACATACAGCACTCTGGTTTAGAGAGTTAGTTACAATCTAGGCTACAGACAATTTTTATGTCATTTAGTAAAAAATACTTCTGGGAAGATATCTCCCATCCAATAAGATATTGTTTACTCTGAGTCTCATCTGCTGCTCCACGTGGCCAGCAGTTGACCTCAACAAATCAGTCCAGAAAATCTGAAAAGCCCACGCTGATCTAACATCTGTCACAAATTCTGTGACACAGCTTCTTGCAGTGATAACAAACTTCAAGTGTCTTATCTAGATTGTTTCTACCATCTTCCAGGCTTTCTTATAACCTCATATAGTTAAGAGTCTCCAGCTACTACCATGCTAAATTCCTTGATTTTAATTAAGATTTGAGTCAATCAAGACACTTCAGAGAGTAAGGAAGTACCCCACTGAAATGCTTTTCTATTAATAGCCCCATTTCCTACTGTTTAATTACAGAAGACAACAAGCAGTTAGACACAAAAAGTAATACTAGAGCCTAGCTTTTTAAAGACCAAGAGGATAATTTGTAACTGAGCCTGCCACAATTCACCTTAATTCTACCACACTTCCTAAAAAATTGAGAAGTAAAGCACCATTGATTCTTTAAACAAATAAAAACTCACCAAGCATACCAATCAATCACTGGAACAGGAACAAAACCCACCCTAAAGTCACCCTTAACAAAATGTACAAGTTTAACAATGAAAAGGTTACCTCAAGAGCATGCCAGCAGTTCAGAATCTAGCTGAAATTCAGTTCCATGCAACAACAAGAAGGAAAAGTAGGGGGGAAAATTGTCAAATGGACTGACAGAGCTGAATCAATGCTGCTTTTGAAAGTACCAAGTTGAGGAATTTGCACATGGCTAACCATATGAAGTTTTGTTCAGAGTGACAGTGTATTTATTAGAAAAGGCAAAAGTCTGAATTCTTACACAACTGAAGTGCTGTATTTTCAAAAAACAATTACCCTCCCTACTGCTCTTGTATTTGAAACAAGCTTTCTCCCACCCATAAGTCAACTATTCTGCTCTCCAGGGCATTCATTTATGGTTTTGGCATGCATTGCTACTGTATTTGCTGTCTTCATTTAAAACTCACAAAGCAGTTTTAGCGAGTGATCATCTGTCAGGGTCAGACTTTTTTGAATATACCCAGAGCCTCCAAAAAATTAATTTAAGACAGGAACCTGCCTCTTTAAGGAAGATACTTCTAAATTTAAGGGTAATAAATCCTATAGCAGAATTCATATGCCCAGCCAGGTCATTTAGTCAGGAAAAGGGGAGAGTAATTTCTTGAATGGAAAATTGTTTCTCAGAAGATGTGAATATGGGATAGACAGCACCTTTAACTTAAAATTACAGAAATTGATACAAAGGCCCAAGAATTAAAACTGCTTTTCCAAACAGAAAAGAGAGCTCCTAAATAGTTTTTTTCAGTATTGAAATGCAACTTCATTTTTATGAAGTTTTATTTTTCTTTTTATTAGGCTTTTATTATGGTGAAACAGAGATGCTTTCAAGAAGTCCTCCTAACAAAAGGAAAAATAAAAGTCAAGGTAAAGCCCTGAGTATGTAAACAGGTCCTCATTTTAAAGTCTAAGTCAGGTTACACCATATGAGTCACAAGGTGAAAGGACCCAGAAACGCTCCTCAAGCAACTTTTTACTCCAAGTAATTCACTCTTGTGCCTGGAAAATTAACAACAAGCAAAACCTCAGAGAGTACAGAAATGGAAGGACACAGCAGACTAAGCTTCTGAGAGTGTCAAATCATAAAGAACAGAAAGGATAATTGGTATGATGCTCCATGTTCCCAAAACATGAAATCCTTTACACTTTTCCACAAATGGAAGCACTTGCCCTTAAAGAAACACTATTTATCAAAGTGCAATGGTTCAACAAAATACTGGATTTTTGCACATAATTCCAAAGATGCAATAAAGCCCTTGAGGGTGTGACAAGGTGGACTCAAGGAAGCATTTCACATCCACCCTGCTAAGAATTAAAAGGATCATCTGAGCAGCTCTGCTCCCTATTTTATCCCCCAACAGCTGTAGTGCTCTGCACAAATTTTACCAGGGCACACAGACAGCTGAAAAGCAGGTGACAAAGTTGTGCCACACAGGCTCAGTAAAAATTCCAGCTTAATGCCCATTATCCAGGACTGCATTTCAATTCATAGGAACTTAAACACATTGCTTGACCAAAACCAGTTGATTTGCACCTTGAAAGTCTGAAAGGACAACAACTTTATTTACAATTTGAGTAAGTCCCGTTTACATTAGGTCAACTGCAAAACTCCCATCTGACTGACATTACAGTCATAATAATTACTGAGTGATAATTATGAAGTACGCCATAAGTGGATCTGGTGTGACATATTATTAACAGATTAAAAATCTATTAACTAGTAGTCTTCCCCATCATTTCCTCACCATATCCAAGTATAAAATTAATTTTGAGTATGATGAAGTTGCTCCAGTTTGACATCATGCTAGAACATGCAAGTCAACACAAATCAAGTTTGTTTATTTTCCCAGAAACTGAAGAAACACTCAAAATTTTCACATGGCAATATTAGTGCTAAGAAAAATATAAAAATACCCTTTATTGAAACCAAGGGTAGCTGTTAAAACACAATTTAACAGAAGAACAGAAACTAATTTTGCAGTTAATTTAGCACTTAGCTTTTAAATGTGAAGGAGATGCATAAAGGAGTAATTTAATAGGAAATGTGTGCCAGAGGAAACAATCAATCTAACTTTTCAAAAGACAAGGAAAACCCACCTCTTCCCTTGAATTCCTGCGTAAATCTGCGTGGAAGTTAAAAGTACTGGATTAACTCCTTGGATAATGATATACTTTACAAATTGGCCAAATCAGTGTTTCTTACTTTTCAAAGTCTTCTCAGATAAATAATATAACAAGATACTTTATGTTGCAGTAGCAAGAACTATGATTAAATTAGACAGGGAACACAGGTGAAATCCTGGTTGTCCTGCATTCAGTGACCCAACTCCCACTAATCTGAATGAGAACAGATCATCCTGAGCAGACAAATACCAAACACTTGTGGGATGTCTTTGCTTAATTTAAGTGAAGTAGATATTTAGCCTCATAAGTAAAAGTTTGAGATGATTTTTTTATCAATTTTAAGCATACTGTAACAGTTATGCTCTTTCTACCAAAAACTGTAAATACAAAGTGTTCAATAAGGAGGGATCCGGCACTTTAAGTCCTCTCCCATTTGGCAAAAGTTCTTGGCTATTTTTAAACTCAATTTACATAACTTTAATGTATTTGGCTTATTTTGATCCTGCTTCCTACTCTTAAGGGAAAATGAAAAAATATGTATTACCAAACCTTGTCCTTCCTGACTTTACTGTGGGACCAAGCCCATGTCTCTCAAGAGGGTTCTGATACCCACATCCTAATTTTTCTTCTCAAAACAACAATAACTGTTTGCCTACAGAATCCAACTATGCTGAAATGCACAAGTTTATTTCCCATACATCATTCAAGACCTAAGCTCAGTCCTCATCATTTGTTGTTTTTACATACATGTGGAACCAAAATTTTGCTGCTTAACAAGACTTCAATCTTATGTGTATGTCATATTTCAAGCATAGAATATTTAATGGAAAATATGGTACACTTTTCAAAGTTTTACACAATTACACTAAATTAGAACTCTTTTTTTAAAAGCATTTTTCCTCCTATACTCTCCCATATAATTTTACTTGGGATGAAATTAATAAAGAACTGTGCTTTTGTATTTTGAAGGACCAAGCATCTATAGAAATAAACCTATTAAATCATTTCTAGAAGCTCACTTGTTTATGCAGTGATGCACTCTGCTAATCCTTTAATACAACTACAGCAGAAATAAAGCTGTTTCCCCCTTCAGATTTAGACACATTGCTGTGGCTTTTCATTCCTGCTGCTCTTCAGATCAGCCTTCCTGCCCCATGCTATACTGTCCTTCTCTAAACTTGCTCAAACCACCTCTTCTTTCACTTCTGAGAAAATCTACTGTGCCACTTTCACTGTCTGTTTCCCACAGCTTGCCAACTCTTCAAGCGTGTGATGGTCTCAGACACAAATTTCTAATCAGTAACTTGAAACTTGTATAACATGGAAAGCTTTTCTCTTATGGTAGGGAGTAACTTTACTGTCTTTTAAATACTCTGTGTTTTAAAAAATTATTTACTAGAAACAGAACATCTTCCTTTTGCAGCATTGCTCTTGAATAGACATGCACAAATGTAATTTTTGCTGGTACTCTCACCTTGACCTCCCAACTCCCCAGCAAAATTTGTATTTCTCTTCTGAACCTTATCATATCAACAAAGCTGACGAAACCCATCAATTTCACCAAAGTTTTGCTTGGTAAGGTCAAGAGAAACAATGGTAAAGAGAAGAAATTTAAGATAAGAATGTGACAGAAATCTTTTCCCAATAGTAAAAGGCAATGCAACAGCACCATTTTTAATTTTTAATCTACAGCCTTTCCTTTTCACTACATCCATTGCAGCAGTACACGCTACTATTTTAGCAGGATAGAGGTCTGCTGAAATCTGATCAAACTGCTGTTTGTTCCCACAGCCTCCCTACCCTTAAAATACTGAGGCCTAGTACCCTGCATTTACATTTCACTAGCCTTTCCCAGCTTCACTTCCCACCCCCAAATGTACGGTTATGCTCTCCTCAATTTTAAATTCTCAATTAAAAATCTCTCATTTGGTGAGCCAGTTCATCTGCAATCAATTCTTGATGCACAGAACAAAAACCCTAAGCCTGTGAAGTTTCAGGAAGATCATGGGGATTTCCAAATCCATGGCAGCAATGAAATGCTATTAAGAAATTAGAATAGAATATGGTAAGAAAGACTTCCCGAAGGTTTCACAGCCAACAGGAGTTGACTGAGACTCCAAACACTGAGCTCTCTGCAGCCATTGGAGAGGAGCTGGCCTCTGCCCTCTCTTCCCACTTAAGCTTTTCCATTCTCTCACCAGTTCCACACCATCCCTCTACCTGCAATATACTCCTGCACTCTTGCTTGCAGAAAATGACAGGTTCTGTCTATACCTGGCTGCTGTCTCAGCAGTACCACACACAAGAAGCCCAAAGAAAGCCTCACAGAGCAGGGCAGATGGGAGCAGCAGAGCACATCCTGAAGGAAGCTTAGTTATTACCAACTCATCAGTCTCGCTGCTGAGCTACAATGGGACCAAACAAAAATTCAGGCCAAATGAGATTCACCTGCATTAAGAACCACAGTACAGCAAGCATTAAACCTCAACACAGTTCATGTTATTTTTTTTTAATACTGACACTATACAATTTATTTTTCTCCTCTAGTCTTCAAAGTAGTTTGATTTGGTTTTGCTGAAACTAAGAAAATTAGCCTGAGGAACAGTTGCAAATAAAACTGTCCATACTTGGCATGGAAAACTTCAGTCCAAACAGTTCAGCAATGTTGTAAGCAGCTGAGAACAAGGTCTTGTGAAGGAAAACCAAAGGAAACCTTAACTATGATGAGCTCTGCTTTCAAGTCCAAAACATACTATGAAATAGGCATCTTGTAGACAACATTATTCACTGGCCACAAACTCAGCAAAAGTTGTGAGAAACTAATTCAGTAATTCTCTGATAGAATCAATGATTCAGACCTTAAAAAGAAGCTGTCATAATCCAGTTTCCATTACAGTATTTTACCAAGAGAGCCTACTAAAACAGGTGTTATTTACTACCTATTTGTCTAATTGGGCTACAGCTCCAACTCTCCAAATCCACATGCTGCTAAAAGCCATAATTTTAACCTGCTAGATTAAAACAGGAGTCAGGACAACAAGGGTATAGCAGCTAAATGTTATGGCCTTCTCAACAGCAGCATCTTTTTTTTCATCAGAACACAACACATATCCCCTCAGTGCTTACAAAGAATATTAATCTGTCCAGAACTGTTGGTATGAAACCTTTTCAAAAGCACAGAATGATTTTAAGATAGATGTTTAAAAAAACCCCCAAATCTATAGATTGAAGTAATCATCTTTTGATCAGACAGCCTGCAGCAGTAACTAATTCCATTTGTATTTCCTACAGCAACTAACATTAAATTCAGCACCTGCAAAACTACTATCTGACTAAACCAGAAAGCAATGAATATGGAAAAAGAAATCTGATACTAAGCTGGCGCACGGAAGATGTGAAAGATTTAAATAGAAAAGTTCATGTGAAGACAGTCAATAGACTCTATATTTAGGAGCTGCTCTTGATGGAAGTATATTCTAAGACCAAAAATTCAAGTCTACGGATAAAAAAGGTCAATTTGTTAAGAACTAAAGACTAAAATGTTCCCTCCATAAACTAGGAACGGCTCCTTAATATAGAAAAAAATTCAAACAGCTCATTTTTCACGGAACTACTACAGCTTTTTCATTTGTTATAGGTTGTTTATTTCTCAAGATTGTAACTTCACTAAAAAGGAAGTTTTGACTACTTGATAGTGCACCCTGCTGAGATCATAGTAAGACGTAAACATAAGTTCCTCACAGAACATTCTCATTCTTCAGCTAAAGTAAAGATTCTCACTTTTAAGGAAAAATTCATCGAAGATGATCACAGTTGCAAGGGATGTTGAACACAAAAGGTGGAGGACGAGGGACTACAGAAGAGGAAATAACAATGAATCATGAGGGACACAAAAAAACAAGCGCAAATCTGAGAGAGAAAACTGTCCTTTCACTTATAAATATTTATTAAGGCTGTAGTAAAAGTAAACCCTTCTAAAACTTGGAAGCACATTTTCCCTTGGGGAGCAAAGGCAACTTAATATGACAAGAAAATTCCTCTCAGCTGCTTTTAATTCCACTTATTTATGTCACACTGAAGCACACACTGTGTGACTCAAAACCAGTCAAAGTGTGAGGCTTGAGCTGATCCTCAGATTGAATAACATTAAAATATTACCTATCGGCAAAGTTACAAGGCCTCCCTGAACATTCCCACAAAAGCTTTACTTGACACAGCAACTGCTTTTCAGCCAAACCCAAGCTCTCTCTCAAGGGTTTAAGTCAATAAAATAACCAGAGTTAACACCTATTTTACACCCTGTATTTGAATGCTGACACTACACACTGGGAGGTCTTCTCAAAAATGTCTCATTCCAGTACACTCCACCTCTGTAACTCTCAGCCCCACAGAGATCCCTGTAACTATTGCTAGGCCATGGCTGAAAGATTTCTGGACCACTTTCCAGTTCTTCTGCTGTGAGGGTAAGAGGCATCAGGAAACGTTTATTCTTTCCAGCTGTAGTTGACATGTTTGGTACACAGAAAAAAAATATATCCATTTGCTTTACAACCTGACAGGCCATATCAACTATGCTAAATAAAAGCAACAATTTGTGTTTTCTGTTCACCACTTCCCACCTGTATTTCTCCATGCTTCTTCAACCAAAAGTAACAGAGACAAGCATGCATGCATCTACTGGAGAGAGTCAGATCAGGTTCCAAGGTCAACTTGTATCTTTTCAAAAATGAACGTAACTGCTATATTCTATTGCAGTCTCTTAAAACAATTCCCTATTGGGACAAAATTATCACTTCTTAAGACAACAAAAATAACACTCCCTTTGCCAGGTTTCTTTAAAAGAAACACTCTCTGAATTGTCCATGAAATTACAAAATCCTGCTGTGTTCCAGCACATTATTTTCACTGAAAATTCTTCAAAATTCTTTTATTATGCAAACTTTAGGTAACAAAAAGAAAAGAAGATTGGGGGGTGATTAAACAATCTTTTTTTCTTTTAAATATAATCACTGTGTCATCAGTATTTCTTATTCAGTTGTTGAATTATACAGTAAAATGGACACTGTCCTGAATAACAAATGCTTTAGGAAATCTCCTAAATTAACCGAAGAACAAATTATTAAATTAACTATCCTGTCATCAGTCAGGTTTTGCTGAGCTTTCACCTAAACAGGACAGATATCACACACAAAAATGAGCTGAATGTTAATCACAACACACAATCTTACACAATCCCTCCTCTCAATCTCACTCCCCCAACATCTCTGAAGGGGAAAGTTCCTGCTACTGGGGTACTATTTGGGACTGTTCCCCACCAGTAAGAGATGTCATGTATCACTGCTAGGAGAAGAAAGACACAACCAAACTACAGAATTTTGGCAATTCAGAGCAGCAGTACAATTACCTGCAGAAATATGTATTTTTAAGATTATCTGCCTAAAAGCTTTGAAACAGTACAACTCTGAAAGTGTGTCTCACCATCTGGCCATTTCAGTGGCAAACAAAACAGCCCCTAGAGAAAAGGAAAAATCCCACAACATTCTCTACCCAAGAAGGTACTTTCTAAAGTGATGGGTAATTTCTATTTTTCTTCTGGAACATCTCTCCCTCCAGTAAAATAGATACAAGTGTTTTAGGCCAGTCTGACAAACCTATTGGGGAGTTTTAAAATACTGTTTATACTTATTTTAGAATATTTTCTCTTAAAAGCAATGAAACGAGACAATACCTATAAACAAGATGAAATATTTTACAGCATAATACCAAACTGCTTTTTCATCCAAAAATATCCACTTTTCTCCCAACACAGATTTGAAATAGCTCAGGTTTAACCATTTATTTGAAGAGGTCTGTAAAAGCAAAAACTTATTCTAATTACACAAGTGTATGCTGAGCACCCGTAGGCATCATTATAATGACTGTACTTTCCTTTTCCAGCCCCTCCCTGGGAATTCTGGCTCATGATTGCGTAGATGATACTACACTGGCAGCATCAAAACTGTTACTGAATTCCATATCAATTTTAAAGAATAAAGCAAAGCTTCATCTTCCCAACAATATGTGATTTGAACAAATAGTTTTACAAAACCATCCATTCATACAGAGAGTAAACTCCTTCTGGAGTCTTTTTTGGTTTCAGGGGCAAGGGAGGTTTAAGAGCAAAAAGGAGAGAGGGAGCATCAACAAATGAAAAGAAACCACTCCACGTCCATAGCTATGTTCAGGACAAATCTAACATCACAAACCTAAGGGAGAAACACAAGCAAAGGAGTGCTGCTTGACTTTCTGCAAATTGGCTGCTTGGGACACTACAGCTCATAAAAGTATATTTTGCCCACAATTTCTGTTCTGAAGCAGGTCTCCAAGGCAAGACTTCACATCTGAATCATAAGCATAAAGACCGAAGGGATTTTCCTTTAAGAACTTAAGGCAATAAGGCAATTCAAACTACTATAAAACCCTGCATAACTGAAGAAATTCCTCTGCTGGTTTATGGCTTCAGATTTCCAAACATCTGAGCTGCTGATGCCATGCAAAATTTCTCTGTGTTACAAGTAAAACTACAGGACTCACAAAACGACAAGACTTAATAATGCAGAGTTAAAAATTTAATATTAAAGTCCCAGCTCAGCAAAGAATGTAAACTTGGACATTATGCTGATTTAAGCTGGAATTACTCCCTGCACAACATACGTATGTTTAACTGTTTGCTGGACCAGGACTCCAACTTTCTGAAGTCTGCCACCTATGTGCAGCATTTACCAAGGGCCTTTACGAAGTCTAAAGTGTGGTTTCTAAAACTCATCTGAGGAAAATGTATTGTCTAAACAGCATGGGAACAGCAGAAACTGAACCTTGACTACAAACAAATTATCCAGGTTATTAATCCCTCAAATGAAGCAGTGCACCAGGACAGGACACAACTTTATAAAGGAAAGGCCAAAACAAGCAGCAGAACACCCCTGCTGTTGTTAAAACTAACATCCAAAACCGCTGCAACAAACATGCTAAAACAAAACAAACAACACTGCCCTTGTTACTCCCCTGCCTAAGCTTATTTCTAGTCAATAACGTTTCTGCTAAGAGCCAGATTTATGATTCACGCACATCTGCCACTCACAGAGGAGAAAAAAAGTCTTGAAATACTAGAGACACGATTGTAAATGCCATAAAAATCAAACTGAAAAAAACCAAAAACTTAGTACCTAGGAATATTTCTAAGTTTGCTATATCTTATTCAGATTTTGGGTATTTACTGCAAATCAGATTTTTTCCCCACCATCATATGATGCAGCTTCAAAAGCCTTAAGACTTTCAAGGCAGTGGAAGCAAAATTAACATGCTAGGTCACGTTAAGGTAATCACTCTCCCTTATTTTTCAGGTCCCTGACAAATGCTTTAATAACAAGTTTTGTACACCTTGCCCAACAAGTACTTTTCATAATTTTTAAAATATACAGAAATGTATTCTGATGTTCAAAGTTGTAGAAGGTTGCAATGAACCTCGCTTCATTTTTGCAACCGAATGAACTGAGCCTTCGCAGATTTTAGCTGCAGTACTATTTTCAGTTTCAGCAATGCTTCCAGCATCCAGAGTTTTCATCCACTTGAGAGTGTTTCCACACAGCACCGTGCGGGATAAAGTCTCCGAGGCAACTCCTAGAGAGCAGCAAAACGTGGTTCCAACCCTGTCCAAGAGCGGAGCGAGAGCACGGAGCAGCCGGACGCGAACTCTCTCCGGTAACTCAGGATGTTGTGCCACGGGCAGAGTTCCTCCTCGCGAAATCCCCCGTGGGAGGAGCCACCGCTCGCTCCCAGCTTTTAGCGCTCAATTCCCTGCACGCCTGAACTCAACTTAACGTCTACATTTTCCTCAATAAGACTTTACAAAACCACGCGAACCAGCCAGAAAAGGAAGGGGGGGGCGGCGAGCTGGTGGGGTGAGCGCCCGGGACAGCGAGCGAGAGCCGAGCCGTGCGGCGCTAGTTTGTGCGAGCAGAGGAGGAATTCCCGCCGCGGGGTCCCTACCTGGAAAGCACCGGGGGCAGGGGAGGACACGGCTAAAGGGCAGAGGGTGCGGGGCAGAGGCCAAGCCAGGGCAGGCGGAGCGGGCAGCGGCACCTGCAGCCGGAGGGGAGGGCGGGAGGGCAGGCTCGTACCTTTGAGCTGGGGCAGCGGCGAGAGCTCCACCGGGCTGCCCTGGCTGCGGAACTGCGAGGAGCCCTGCGAGCGCTTCTGCCTCTGCGCCTTGCGCACGGATTTCCGTGTGAAGCCATCCACCTTCTCCGCGGCAGAGATGGCCGCCGACATGGCTGGGCGGCGGGGCGGCTCTCCACGAGCATATATTGTACCGGAGGGAGAAGCGGGCGGACAAAAACGAAGGGGCTTTAAAAAAACCAAAAAA
>VZTZ01004772.1:282188-342051 GCA_013400955.1 Drymodes brunneopygia
CGCTGAGGGAAGGGGTAGGAAAGGGGTAGGGAAGGAAAGGGGAAGGGGAAGGGGCGGGATGGCGGGCGGGCCGCCGGACGGCCAATCCCGCCGCTGACAGGAGAGCGGTCTGGCGGCTAGGGCAGGTCCAGCACCGTCCGGAGACCACCCGGGGGATGCTTCCCTGAGAGGCTCCGGCACATAGTGTTTGACTGGGAGCCGAGAGCGCCGGGGGTCGCGGCAAAAGCCATGACTGTGTGTGCGCTGCAGTCAAGTCTGATTTGCGCTGTCCCATTTCCATACGTAAATCCTCCCTCCCCCGTTCGGATCTGCAAACACGTGGGATCCCTCACCTTGTAGCCATTCACGTAGAGCTAAGTTTTATGCACATCGGCACGTTTCTTTTTACTGTATAGTTTTAGATACCAAGTGAGCAAATAAGTATTTGGAGTATTTTACGCGCACACCCAAGTTTAGGGAGCTATGGTAGGGCATGAATACAGTAAGATCACTATAAATGTTTGTAAAATGCCTTCATGAGTTGGACTTTAATCTTTGTGCATATAAGCCATAAATCGGAAGCCAAATGATCACAGTTTCATATGAACATAAAAGACTAAGGCTGTGGAAACCTGTTCGGTAGAAACTGCTGTCTCTGTTTCCTTCTGTCTCTTTCCTTTTTCCTCTGTCAACACAGTCTCTAACTTACGCACTTCCCATCTTTTTTGCTTTTGGTGAAATTATTTTACGTAGAGAAAGGGAGTATGGGCCATTCACTTAAGAGTTGGACTCAGTGATCCTTGTGGGTCTTTTCCAGCTCAGAATATTCTATAACTCCTACCTGCTGAGCTGAGCTCAGAGAATCCTTTTCTGTGCACTTTAGATTCAATTCTGGATACAACATATCTGGAAATAGGATACCACTGTAATAAACTTTTTATTGTAGATATGTAGCCTTTTGATTTAATTTTTAAAAATATATATTACAAAATCCATTTTACAGCCCGCACAGCAGTCTTTAGGCACTTCTCCTTTAATCTGCCAGCTCCTGTACTGATTGCAGTAAAGAAAATCCTTGCATTCCTTACCTGGTTAATTCTCACTTCACAGCTCCTGTCGAGAGATCCCTGGGGCCAAGCCCTTGTATCGGTGTGTTCCTCTGTTCCTGCCTGCCCTCCAACAGCTGTCATTTTCTTCTGCACCCATTTTTAGAAACTGACACTGCCCAGCATGTCCTGTGTACTGTTTATTGGCAACTCAAGCCTTGCTGCCAGTTCCCAGCATAAAAGAGCCTACCTTAGAGTTTCATCAATATTTCAGAGTTTCTGAAGGAAGCCTTATGCAAGTTCTAGGTAAGTGTGAAAATGTTTTTCTGAGGTTTAAAATGTTTTCCCCCAAGGTTGCTTAGGCTTAGAAATGCTGTTTGAAAATGTGCTATAAAAATCTGTTGGCAGTCAAAATTCATGACACCAAGACCTCCATAAATAAGAGGTGCAGTCTTGCAATGATGAGATTTTCATACTGACTGCACTGAAAGATATTTTCAGACTGCATCTTCATGTATCATTTGTAAAAGAAACATCAGTGAAATCTGAGTCAGCCACACAAAACGAACCTTTTATTCTCTCCAATAAATGAGAAGCATTTTTAACCATTGAGGGTTTTTTTTGCCCTTTTAATATAACTCTTCTGTTTCAGGAAAGAATGAGCAGCATCTCTGGAGACCAGCTACCGTTTCCCAAGCTGAAATAGTAACATTTGCTTTAAGTTACACTTGAAGTCAATGGAATTACATCAATGTATGAAACCATTGGAACATACAGGCCTGTGGGACTGGGGTATTTGGAGATGAAAAACGAAAGCGAGAGCTGTGAGTGGCAGTCTGAAATAACTGTGTTTGAGAGGGCCCTTCCCCACTTTCTGCACACACTGCTTCCTACACAGCTGTCGGAGCTGCTCTGAGTCAGCTCCTGAAGCCCCTGGTTTTCAGGGTGTGTTTAAAGGCTCGCAGGAACGATGCCAGGTTACGAGCTGCTGGCTCCAGATTCAATTCATCGAAGTCCACGGTGTCCACAGAGAATGTTGTGAATAGAAATTTTACACCAAGTTATGCCCACTCCTGAATCGGGGCTCTCAGTATGCACTGAAGCCTTGATTCTGCAAAACCTCTTGCATGTCTCTAGCTTGGAAGGAGGCTCATTATCATTCCTGATCATTATTCAGAATGGAGAAGCAACGTTCTGGAGCAGATTTTACTGAAAGTCACATTTACAGTTCTTCTCATTTAGTCACAGAGGATTGTTTCCTGCACTTTCTTAGCATCTTTTTATGCAGAAGAGAAACTTTTGGAGAGGTGAACAAAAACATGACACATCATTAACTTGCAGAATCCTGGCCAAGTTGGCTTGCAAGCGTGGTGCTTCAAGTACCAGGTTGCTACCAGATTTTTGCTGCAGGGAGTTCCCTGGCTGCCAGCAGATGAGGAGTTAACTACAGCTCTGCTTTCCCATTCTTCTGTACAGATGCTTGGAGGCCAAGCTGCCAGAAATCTAGCTCTTCTCAGAGACAGTGGGAGGAATATTTTAGTAAAGAGGATGCCCAAAGTGGGTGAACTCTCAGCCAAGAAGGTTTGTGGAGAAAATGTTATTTCCCTCTCGAAATGAAAATGAAAAGCCCTGTTGATTGCAATTGTGCTTATGTTTACTACTGCACAATCCCAGTAGTTTTTCAGGGTATTTCATAGAATCATAGAATGTCCTGGGTTGGAAGAGACCTTGAAGATCATCTGGTTCCAAACCCCTTGCCGTGGACAGGGATACCTTTCACTGGACCAGGTTACCCAAAGCCCCATCCAGCCTAGCCTTGAACTCTTCCAGGGGTAAGGCATCCACAGCTTCTCTGGGCAGCCTGTTCCAGTGCTTGACCACCCTCAGAGTGATGAACTTCTTCGTAATACATGATCTAAATCTACCCTTTTTCAGTTTAAAGCCACTGTCCCTTGTCCTGTCACCACATGCCCTTCTAGTAAGTCCCTCTTCAGGTCTCTTGTAGATTCCCTTTAGATCCAGGAAGTGCTCCAGTGTCTCGCTGGAATCTTCTCTTTTCCAGACTGAACAACTCCAGCTCACTCTCCCTGTCTGCAAGGGATAGGTGCTCAGTCCTAGCTTAAAATACTTCCTGGACTAATGTCCCAGTAAAACCAAGTGAGATATTCACCTAGTTCAGGATAAATTATATGTTTACATGTTCTGTAGTCTGCATTGGGTGTTGATGTCTAGTGTAACTGTTCCTAAGTCTTCTGCTTGATAAATCCTTGAATAATACAGCATTAGTTATCTCAGGGCCATCTGCCACCTTCCTCCCAAAGCAGAATTTGAAATTCAGGGACTGGAATTCAGAGCTTAGTTGGCAAGATCTTGTTTGTAAGGGTCCTGAGTCTGACTTCCTTCAGCCTACCTAGGAATACGTCATTACAGTCTTTCCAGGCAAAACTCTGTGTATGAGTATATGCGGACTGTTAAAACTAGCTCTGATTCTTGTTGTTATTTTAAAAACCTTTAAATTGAATCTTCTGTCAGACAATCCACTGTGATTGTGTTGCAAATGAAAAATGTATTTTGAGAATTTTGTATGTACAGACACAAATACACTGATTATTGTAACTGGCGGTCCAAAGAAAATGTATCCCAATTTAACTCCTTCATTCTGCCTGTGTCTTGAACTGTCATTTTGGGTGCAAACAATGCTGTCTGAGAATTCAACAGCAATTTTTCTGGCTCAGTAAGATGCAAAGCATCCCTTAGGGACATAGGTTTACAACTAAGCTTTCAAAGTCAGTTAGCATCTTTGCCATAATGACATTTCCATAGCAAGAATCTACAGAACATGAGCATATGTGCATTAATTAATCTGTTCTCTGTGCTGAAGATTTGTTTGCATTTTATATATATAAAATGGGTGAAGATCTTCAGCAGGAGGAGTGGATTCATAGTATTTTTAAATTCAACAAATTGTACCTGTATTCACTGAAATGCAAAAGTGACACCAAGCCCCACCAACCACCTGCCACTGCCAACAACAAAAACCATTGTAGCCTTTCCACTACCACTTCCTAAATGCTTTTGTCTGTGGCAAATTAGACCCTTTATAAATGCCCATGAGTACTATCTTCAGCTTTACGGTCTTTTATAAAGATTGTTCAACACAGCATTTAGGAAATAAGAGGGAACTACTTCTGGTTTGAAATGTTTGCATGTAAAAAAGAACACCTGGAAGCCCAAGTTCTTTCACAAATAATTCCTAATGCTCAGTGAAGGGAATTAAACAAACAGCAAGGTTTATTCTGTCAGCTTCTTAGTGGGCTAACAAGAATTACTGCATGCTAAGAATCAGCTGCTTGGAAACTTAATGAATGTGGCAGCCAGAAAAGTACAAAACACGGCCAAGAGTTGCAAACCAGATATATATAGGCTGTAGTGAAGAGAAACGAAGAGGATAGGGAAAATCTCTTCCTAAATCCAAGGTGGAAAGGCTTTGCTGTACCAGGGTTTCCAAGCACTTTGATGGTATAAAATACTTTGTTGTAAAGAATTGTGTTTCCATTTAGAATTGTAATCCTATTCTCTGGCTTGGGGGAATAATAACAGAAAAGTATTTTTATATTTTCATGTGTCTCTGGTGTGATTTAGCAACTGGAAACAGAGCCAAGTCTGCCGAGCAGCCAGCTCTCCGCGGCCCACTGGTGACTGGGCTGGCACCCATCACTCGCAAATCTGCCCTCAAACCAGGCTCAGATCCCAAAAATACCTTTTCAGAAGCACTGTTTAACCTCATTTTGCAAAACCACAATGAGTGATACTAGTAAGGCAGAGTCCTAAATATTGATTTAATTAAAATCAATCCTTCCACTCCCTGGCTAATGAATGAAATGAAGTCACATGCCCTTGTGGATACTACTGGTTTGTTGCATGGGTTACAAAGTTTTTGTGTGCTGTTGTTTCACGTTTTCAAGTGTTTGCAGAGCTGCAAGAGACTTTTAAAGAGACAGCTGTGGCTTTTATGTAATAACATGATTTTCAGAGCTGGATCTTTGGGGGAAAAAATTTAAAAATTAGACTTGAAATACAGCCATAAGTGTGGGTAAGCACACAGAAGAGATTGACGTGAGCTTTAGAGAAATGTAAATAATGTTTATAGTAATTTAGTCATTTGTCCTTTTGTCTGTAACATGCAAAAATGTCTATTTTTGCGAGCAGATGCACTGAATGGTCTTACTGGTATTTCAGGAGGCTGTGCCTCCATGTTAGGACTTGTCTGCCTTGGGGAAATGTGCTGCCCTCCCTGCAGCACCCGAGCCGTGGTGGTTGAATTAAAGCAGCGCAGTAATGCCGTGATCTTTCCTTATGTAGATGTGCTCTGAGTCACGGGGGTAAAGGCAGCGGAGCTCGTTTCTGCCCCAGTGAAACGTGACATTACAGCTGAAGCTTTCCCTCCCAAGTCCCCGTCTGGAGCAGGATCCCGGCGTTTCCCGGCTTTTGCTGAAGGATGGAGCACCTTCGGTGACCCGGCTTGCTCTCCTTGCAGCGGATCTGCCACCACAATCACTAAGCACAGATCGTGCAGCGAGCTCACTTAATCCTCCCCAGCGAGCACATGAGCCACAGTTTGCCTTTCAGTCTGTAAATTGTTCTTTTGTTTTGCAGGCTTTACTGAACACAGTTTTATTTCATGTGACTGTGCTATTTATGGAGGAGTAAATATTGCCGGGGGTCTATTTAAAAAGGCCAATGACCTGGATTTTTTTTCCATTTGAATTATCTCCAAGAGTCAGACATGTTTAACAACTGATATTTTTCCCCCTTGTTTCTGTAGACTGCAATAATTTCTAACATCTTATATCAACAGTAACTAAAAAGACAAAGATTTTGAGTGAAATAAAACTGCATGTAGTATGAATGTGATCAGACAGTATGTGACCTTGCCATTTTTGGAAGAGCTGAATTCCATCCTGGTTTACCAGTTAACAACATAGCATGTTTCTAACCTCTGAATATTAGCCTTTCTGTACTGTTGTAGTAATTTGAGTTCATAACGCTGGTTTGTTCCTACAATTATTGTTTCTACAAAAACAATTATCAAGTGTGTTTTTACAAATTATAAGTAAATAAATAAACAAACCATGTTTTCAGGAAGGGAAGATTTAAACAGGCAAATATTCTTCTTGCTGTTCCTGAATCTAAATAGCAGTATCCCTTTGCTATTTAAGAAAGAGAAAGTCAAATATTGCAGGTAGAATAGTGCTGTATTTTCACTTTCAAGAAAGAGCTTTGTGAATGCAAACAGGTAGCCAAATATCTGGAATATTATGTAGATCTGAGTATTCTTAGAAGTTGGGCCAACCATATGTTTTTTAATATATATATGGTCTATTAACAGTATACAATTAGTTGATCACAGTAAGTATAATGGGCTTCAACCTGAACTTTTGCTGTAGACATATTTATCTTTACCCAGTCCTGTAAAAGCATGAAAAGATAAAATTTTTATACTGAATGCTGTTCAGTGTATGTTCTGAAGTTTGTGGTGTTTACCATGTCATTAAAAGGCACCCTGGCTTCAGTGCAAAGCTGCCTTCAGAAGTCACAGCCCACTTTTCCCCTGGAGAGATGGAGCAGGTGGACAGGGATGGGATTCCCTCAGGCTGGTCTAATTACCATCACACCTGACTGCATTTCTTCAAAATTTCATCTTTCCTGGGGAAGGAGCATGCAGGACAACACTCAGATAATTCAGTGCTCTGGAGGTGTAAATGATGGGCACATCTTCATTTTATTCTGGCTTGAACCACACCACACCAAGGAGTAGCCATGCTGTACAAGCTGCCCCATATGTATGTACACATTTGTATGTATATATATACATTTACATATACCAGTTCTACCAGTCCTGCTTCACCCTTTGGGAAAATGCTGAGAACAATGGCACATCTTCTTGCCCTGTTGATGTCTTAGGAGAGACAGTTAGTTCAAGGTATTGGGAAAAATACCTAGTCAAGCTTTCATTTGATATTTCTTCCAATGAAACAAAAACTGATCAGTTGGAAAGGATGTTTTATAGACAAAAAAGCCTTTTTTAAAAATTTTCCACTTATGACTTCAACCTTCTAATTTTTAGTGGCTCTTTTCAAACACTGGAGTTTGCCAGCAGGTTATTTCACACTTTAAAAGGATGTTGTCTTCCTTGAGTAAAAATTGTTACTGTGAAATGAACTGCAGCCAGACACCTACAGCCTCCACTAAGATGAGAAGTACAAGTGCTGTTTCATTCTCAGTTGTAACATGTCTTCAGTTCTTGTTTGTATTACCTAACAACAGCTTTCAGATTCCAACTGAAACCATCTTTCAGAAACAAATTAGCTAAAGCCTTAACTAGCCAGCACTGGTCAGAACAGATCACAATGACTGCATATTCTACTTGGTATATATCTCTTTGTTAAAAAGTGGCCAACTTAAAAGAAAAGAAGAAATTCAAACTATTTTCTGCCTTAACAGACCTCAGAACTGTCTGAGGTGAAGCAGAATAATTATAGTATAACCTAGCACCTGCTCTAATTCCCTTCTAGATTATTAAATTATATGCATGCTCTCATACAGGAGTATCTCAGATTCCCCTTCCATTTTTCCTTTCCTTTAAAAATTGGTGGTCTGATTATTCTCTACTCTAGCTTTTGGAGACCACAGAACCACCAAAGTAATCAAATTTACATTGACATAAAATGTACTAATTCACATCATTAAGGACAAACTCCTCAAATGAGCCCACAGGTCAGATTTTATAATTAAAAACCTAAGTTTCCACTTCATGAAATTAATTTTTTTCAATATTAATTTTTCCTTAAAAAATAACAATAAAGTGGGTTTCTGAAAAGTAAAGCCATGGTAGGCAGCAGAAGTATGAGCTGATGGGTAAGAAAAGCTCAGTGCTGTTCTAAGAGGATCAGTTCTAAACTGATTTCTATAGTTTCTACAGTTAAAATATGTCTTCCAGTTCTATTCAGTACAGGCACAGTCAACTATCTTTTTTCTAGATCACTCTAATGGATAGAAGATGGCATCTCTTCTTATGATAACTTTTATTAATATTTACCACATTTCCAAAGCAATGCAGACAAATTGATACACTAACTGTATATATTTGATTTCTGTGGTTCATATCTCTGAATGTATGTCCTAGATAAAAAATTGTTTTCTATCTTCCATAATTTTTACCATGGAGATTTCAGAGGATATATGAATTCTTGGCTTTTTCAGATAGAAATGTCTTTGCTGTAGTCCAGTGTTGAATGTACTGCTGTCTACACACATAATTACTAAACACTACAAAACTATTGTGACTGAAATGTCCTTTGTATTTGTTTTCCCTGTCCAACAGGGCAGTGGGGATTTCAAACACTTTTGTTTCTGCAGCTTTATTATTTTTTCTAGAAAAAAAAGAGAAAATTCAAAATCATTGCTACCCAACTCTTTCTTAAATATCTATGTTAATTTTCTTGGCTGGTCAGCTGCTGTTTATGAGGTTAAAGTAGGCTCAGTCCTGCACTCTGTCTTAGAAAAAAAGCATAAAATATCTCTTTTAAATGAAATTTAAACTCTATTTGATCCCAGACATATGGGGTGGCCTGCATGTTCTACACATTTGATGAATTTTGGACAATGTTATGATAAATGTTGTGTTTTTAATGTGGAACAGGCCGTGTGCTGCTGGGTCTGTACCATGTATTTGTCAGAGTGATGGGGAGCCATTAACTTCAGTGGCTGTACCAAATAAAGTGGAAAGTCCTTAAATAGGAAGAAGGAACAGGAATTAAAAGAACACCAGTTCCAGAGGGTCTCACGGAGGGAAAAAAAGGACAAGACTTAGGAGTCCTTCAAAGATTTTGAACTGGAAAGAAAGATGATTTTTTGAAGCAGGAGGAAAAGGGCATTTAACTACAATGACATTACAATGACAAAGAAAGGCACTCTGATTTTGAGGAGACAAGGTGAGATGCAGGAAGCTTTTGGATACTCTACAGGAGATCTGACCTATTGCCAAACAACTCTGTGGAAAAAACACCTACAAAGCTGGAGCTATACCAAAAAAAATCCTTATGCTGAACTGCAAAACCTGTGTGTGCTTTGCTGCTCCTTGTCCAGCTGCTCTCCCTTTGGGAAGGGATGCTTCCTTCTTTGTTCCTCACACTTTAGAATGTGGTTGCCACAGCCCAGCCACTTCATGCTTTTCAGGATTATTATTGCAAGTCTGAAGAAACTTGGAAGTCTGCAGCGGTCACGAGAAGAGACTGTCAGCAGTACTTGGGAGAGTGGGCTTATTTGCTTTGTAAGTAGAATATTGGAATGTTCTGTTCGTCTGTTTAATAATAAGCACATTATTTAAAGTATTTTTTCTTTCGTTAGATAATGCAAAGTAAAAATAGTGTTCATTAATTTATGTTTCCCCCCTGCCCTGTACTTCTGTGACCATCCTAATTTCTAGTGCTTGCTTTGGGCCACTTTTTTAGTTCCATTACATTAAGGAAGTTCATCACCTTCACCAAAGATATACTGATTGACATTAGCTGAGGATCTGGCAATTTCTTCAGTCTTTTCTTAGGAAGTTTCTTTTTTTTCTGCCTTCAAGCTATATTTAGTTTTTAACATTTGCTACTTCCACTGACCACTGAACTCTTTTAACTGCAAGCACTCTGTTGCTGTAGGAACTGTGGTGCTGTCTGATTTACTGTTGCTTTTAGCTCTGCACACCAGAGCACACACCTTTCATAGGCCAAGTCATGCTGGGTGTCTTTAATCAAGATTGCATGCTGCTATCATTTGGCTATGTCTGAACATTAATTAGGCATTTTGAGGAGTAAATAGTTTTAATACATTTAGGTAAATGTTAGTAACCTGATAAGAAAAAGGATCTTGGACCAGGTAACCAAAACAGTAGGAGCTGTTTTCCAGTTTGCAAACATATGCAGGTGGAAAGGTTTCACTGAGTACAATTTGGTAAATGTTTATGGATGTGAGGAGGGGCAGAAAAACAAGAAACTGAAACAGGACAGTAAGAAAGGGATCACTGCAGCTACAGAAGCACCAATAGTCTGGCAGTGTTAGAAATAATTTAAAAAGAGAACCTTTGGCCAGATTGCTAGCTAAAAAGGGGATTTTATTTGTAAGCAAAGCCTGCCTCTTCTGCTGCTTTATTCCTTTTGCTTTCAAGGACACAGGATGTTTTTCCTCCCTTATAAATAAACAGAACTGAACAAAGTAATACTGGTTCCAATTTCTTCTTCTACGAAAAGTAAATGGTACATTACCAACTCTAGTTAGGAAATGGTTAAAAGAAGCAGCATGCTATTCTCATGGTTGGTGTCCAAAATCAGAAACTTTCCATTTTCCTTCCTCCTCAGCCAGTCCAGTTGGTGATCCTGGGTTTTCCCGAGGGCACAGACCAGATCCTCCTGTGGCTGGTACCAAAAGGTGTGATGCTTTCAAGATTAGGGTAGCTCTCTGCAGAAAATACTGGTGAGTACAGAGAAAGCAAGGAACTACACATTTTTATGGTGCTTTCAAACTTAGAAAATGTTATTGTCAACTGACTGCAAACTGGTACTAGGGTGCTTATCAGATTTCCCTTATTGCTCCCTTCAGTGCCAGGGATTAGTGGTTTCCAAAGATGCATGTTCATCTCCACAAGAGATAACACTGGAAAACTGTTTAAGTTCTTTAGTTCTCACCATTACTGCATGTGAGTTATGGGCCTAAAGGTCTGGTTTGACATTAAATTTCCAGTAATAATAAGGCAGTAGAATTCTTTTTAAAAATGTGCCTCAGAATAGTAATCTCCAGATTATGTGAGCATCAGAAGTTATATCAGAATAGTGTCATGTTTCTATGCCATGCCAGTGTGATGCACTTGGAACTATCAGACGTTACAATATTGGCTTTGTGACAACACTTTTTTGCAAACTTAACTTTGTTGCTGTGACCTCTAACTGGGTTTTTTCTTCTGTAGATTAATACAAAGAAGGGAACAACAAGCTGTGCAGCAGAACTAAAGGGGCCTGATTTCCTGTGGTAGGTGCCCAAAGTCCTGCAGCACCTCACCAACCACAGATGTCCCCTGTGTGACCTCTGTGGTGCTCCTGAGGACAGGGCACAGGCAGTGCCAGGGCTGGCTCTGGGGTCTGCTGCACATTGCCCAGACACAAACCCTGGGGCTGTGGAGCTCTCACAGAGATCCTCCTGTGCTGGAGCAGCTGCTGTGGTGTCCCCACCACAACCCACGTGCAGATTTGCATGACATTCAGGAGTTGCTTTTATCTTTCAGCCCCCTGCCCTTCTGTGGTTAGACTTGGCCAACAGACTCAGGATTTGTTGTAGGGGCACATCTAATGGGCCGGATGACAGACGGTGTGATTAAGTCCCACTTCCTTGAGAAAGCAGGAAAGGATGGAGCTGCCATCAGGTTCTGGTGTGAGCAATGGCATGGCCTGCATTTTGCACACTAGCACATCAGCCCAGGTGGGGCTGGAGGTGGCAGCCAGGGAGACCTTGGGAAGTGCCATGCTGGGACATAGCTGGGCACCACTGCCCCATTCAGGCCCACAGAGCCCTGCACCTCCAGCCTGACCCCGTGTGTGCTCAGCCCTGGCAGGAGCTGTGCCCTGCCCTTGGCCACCCCGGCCACCCTGGCAGTCCTTGTGCAAGGAACACCACGGGCCTGTCCCTCAGCATGCACAGGGACTGTCCCCATGGATTCCTGGCCGCTCAGGGCTCACATATGAGGCAGATCCAGCTCTGCTGCTTCTGAAACCCTCCTTGTCTATCCCCCAAACTCCTCCGTGGGGGCCAGGAAAAATCATTAGAGTATGGTCAATCCTTACTGTGTTCCCAAGAGATAATGACCTTCAGCACTAATAATGTCCTGACTCTCAGATTTGTCCCAGGCTGGGTCACCCCCTCTGTGGTGGGTGACCTCTACTGATTATAATGGCCCTCTATTCCAAGACAGGATAGGGACATGATTTTCAGAAGGAAAGGGCATTACCAATAGTGGTCAGAATTTGGCTGCTTTGCTGTAGTGCTGCTCCTGGTCTGAGGACAGAGAAAATGAGGATAAGACAAAAACAATGCATATTGCAGGAGAAAAAGAAATTTAGTGTTGTTTGGAAAATAAGCTTATGAAACTTGCCCCTCTGTTTACATGGTTAATTTAGTCTATCAGTGAACAAGTTGATTTTACAAATTTGCCTCTAAAGCTCTTTCAGTTGTTACAGATTCCTATGCCTCTTTATCAAGTAAATTGTTCAACTTTTAATGAACATAATTTTACTACCACCATGAGTTTTGCAGAAGTCTTCTCTGGCATGTTTTCTTTTTTAATGAGCACTAGTAGGGATTTTTTGCTTTCATGGACAAAAAATTTTGAAAATATAATTGTACTTATTTCTTGTCAAAATGAAGTTGCCAGCTAAATGGAAGTTTTCACTGCCAGCTTTCACACAAGTTATGAGGCAGCACTCCTCTGAAAAAACTTGTTTCACTTTCAAGGAATGTGTGCTTTTAAGTCAGATCTGCTGGTTATTTTAAACAAATGCAACTGATTTAGAAAGATACATATGCTGGATACTGGGGATATCCCAATGTTATGAAGTTGCTTTATTTTCACTATCTGAATTGCTAAATGTGTTGCAAGATGAGCAGTATTTGGTGAAGTTTCTAAATGAATCAGTGACATAGCTATGTAAGAATCATTATAATTTTCCATGCTTGGCTTGTGGAACATGGATGCTTGAATTTGCTTTTATGCATGACAAAAACCTCAATTCTGTATTGTAAGGGGTTCATTTACATGTGTTGTAGGAAATTCTTCAATCTAATCAGCTTTGGCTGCATGGCATTAGACAGCTGCCTATGTAAAACTAGATACAGCCACTTATCAGTTTATCTTTGGGTGATATTTCTGTTCAATCAGACTTCCAGTGTGGGAAACTTTATATCTTTTAGAGAAGACATGACATATGTGGTAATTCTGATGCTAAAACCCACCCCTTTTTATATTCTCTTGCTTTATCTCTATGGGCAGCAAGAAGATATCATCTTTCAGTGCTTGCTACTGCCAGTGCCACTCAGGGCCAAACACAGGCAGTAGTAGTGTTCCCACAGTCTTACAGCAGGAGACAGAAGTCAGTCTTACAAAATAATTTTAAGGAAGGAAAATTGCAAGGTAATTAGCATCTAGATTCCTGTCATCATGTCCAGACAATGAAGAAGTTAGGAACTGATAGCTCAGAGAACTGTCTGCTTCAATATCTGTCCATGCCAATCAGTCAAGGGCTTGCATCACATCTCTTTTGAAAAGAGAAGGGACTGGTACCTTCACAGCAAACCATCACTGTCTGGGAACGGTTAGGATGGGCAGAAATGGCATTTTAGAAATGGGAGCTAGGCTGTATTTTTAGCTATTAGGTCAGTTTGTTCGAAGTCCAGTAAATTTAAATACTCACCATGATTCATAGTGTGCAGCCAGCATTAGTTCCTCATGTTCTAACAAGGAGCTGCAATGTTTAATATTAGATCCATTTTAATAAGAGAAGAATAAAGCAGCTGGACTATAGAGCTGTTGTGTGGTTTCCACTGAATACTGCTGCCCCTGTTTGAGTATTTTTGTGGCTTGAAAGAGTGGTGTGAGTTCTTGTACTTTTTTTTGCTTACTTTTTTATTTGCTTGTGCTACCGCCTTGCACTGTTTTTATTTTGCTTTTACAGCGGCCGGTTTTTCTTTGTCATTTATTTTGTTTTATGATGTATCTCTCTCTGATAATCAGCTGGCCTCACTTCTGTGAGATGTCATTCCAGGGTGTTGCTTCAGCAGTTGAAAAGAGGTGTGAATTTCAACACCTCATGGCTGCAAGTAGGTTTTAAACAAAACAAAATCCTTGGGCTGTGCTGGCTGTCTTACTGTGCAATAATTGTACTGAGAAAAAAAAGCAGATGTGACTCTAGGGCCCAGAAATACAGACAAAGGTAGTCCTCCTACCCATAGTGGTGAAAAGACCCCATCCTACTGAATATTGACATCCTCTCACTATTGGTAATGGGGTGTAGAGAACAAGTGCTCTTATCAAGTGCTCACTTGTTTGCTCAGGTAGGAGAATTTAGGATCCAAGCCACCCCTATTAAAGACCTGGAGTATTTGTTTTCCACAAAGCCTGCATCTGATGGTGGGGTTCTGAGATGCAGAACCCACCTGAACCTGCCAAGCACCCCTTGTCCAGGGCAGTTTGCCTACAAGGGCTTCAGACTCTGCACTTCTACACAAGCCATGCAACTTTTGTACACTGGTATTTTTGTCTGTGTTCCAGAATAGCTTCAGACTCTTTCTCTTGGACGCTAGATAAGCCCACAGAAATACAATAATTATTAAATAACAGATGTATTTCAGATGGATTCATTTAAACTAATCTTGGGCACAAAAGGTGCCTGAATTAGGGATCTCTGCTCCCTCTACAGTCAGTGGAGATGCAGTTGATAGTTGTGCTGAAGTTGCCTCCTTGCAAACTCTCAGTGTGGGGATGATGAGGCATTGATGTTTAAGAGGCTCAGCTAACTTTTGGAGTGAAACTGAGCTAAAATTTTCATCTCTGAAAGATGCGGCAAAAAGAGAGGGAGGAAGGTAATTGTGTCACCTTGGATGGAAGGCTAATTTGCTTGCATTGTGCAGGCTGTGTATGCACAGTCATGCTGGTGCAAACCAGGAGTTTCACCAGAAAACTCAAGAGAGAAGCAACACAGGTAGGAGAAATGGGCACACAACTGTATGACAGGCCCACTAGAGTCATGGTCAGATGAAAGCAAAGAAAAAGACAGTATGTCAGAGAAAGATGTGGTCTGGGTTGTTTGGCCAATGTCATGTTTGAGGTAAAAATTGTGGTTTTCTTGCTGCTACCTCCTTCCTAGTTTTGAGAGGTGATAACTGGAAAATGGCTGAAGGGCAGCTAAGTAATGGACTGGGAATACAGTCTGTGGAAGGACCAGTGGGGGATGGCCACTTTGGGAAAATGTTTGAAGATAAAAAGTCGGTCTCAGTTCTGAAGCTGGGGTGAGGGCATGAGGATGGGAGGCCTCCCATTTCTGCTTGTGCTGGGACTACTGGGGCAACCTCAGCCCATTTGTGAGGCTGAAGGGGCAAGTGAGCACAATCAGAGAAGCCAGCAGGACCTTGACATGACTTTGTTTCTGCTGCAAATACAGACCAGTACATATCGTGCCTGTTTTGAATTACCAGAGCATCTAAAATGTTTGCAAAGCCCTTGTTAATAATTGTATTAACTCAAAATAACACACTTGATAATTGCTGAAATTGTAGGTAGACCATATGTTTTGGTTATGGTTTTGATACAGCTTGTTCTCCTCAAGTTTGAAAGGATGTTATTTTTCATATACTCTTGAGAACAAGTGAGCACTATGTGAACAGAAGAATGAAGGAACTGATTCAGAGATTTGGAAGTAATCTTTTGCTGCTTAGGTCTGTTATTGATATTTTTTGTATTCTTAAATATTTACTCTTTTTATCTGGGCTTTTCTGCCGTGTGTGTTGAAATCCACTGCAGCTGAGTGATTTATGGGGTCCAATGGCTTTGCACAGAGGATCAGCACTGGCTGAAGTTTCTGAAAGCTCAGGTTCTTTGGATCTTTCACTGGGCCAGCCTTTATGAATAATGTAGGCTCTCTCCATTTTTTATATTCCTTAATTTGAATCCCTGAATAATGTTCTCTGAGTCTCATTTCTGAGCAGTCATTTATTTGGGTGACTTAGGACTACACTGACATTCTGTTGGACATTCAAATTACATTCAGATGAAGTAGTTTTCTTACCTGATTCAATATTTTATCTCTTAACGTCCTAAATCCAGACTGCAAGTTTTCAAGGTGGCATGAATTGTTTCTGTATCATGTTTTTACTCTTTTAACAAATTTCTGAGGGCCCAGCCAAGGTAAGGCTTCCCTCTAGAATGCCAGATTAGGTTAAATACTCTAATAAAACTTTTCCTGGGCAGAGATGAACATGAACTGTATATAGCACTTATGTACTACTCACCCTCAAAATTAGGGTTTTTTTGCATCTTAAGGGATACATAAGATTTGCAAAATGTGGTGGATTTAGTTCCTAAATCTTTGAGGCCCGTTTGTGAACTGACATTCTTGCAAAGAAAAGCAGGCTGGTGTCAGCAGCAGCTGGTAGAGACCAGCCACCTTCACTCATGAGCATAAGCTGGGTTCTCTGATTTTGTGGTTTCTTCTAGTTCAGATTCTAACTACCCTTTAAAGCTCAGCTTTCTTGCAGCAAGGATATATGGGATTAAAGTCCATCCTGATCCATCTGACTGTTTCCATAAATTACAGCCCAAACCACTGGTGACCTGCAGCTGGGAAAGGAAGAAGAGCCCAGGAACAGAGAGCCCCATGGTGCCAACAGCTGAGGAAGGTGCATTGCAGACCCCTGGCCATCCACTGTGCTCTAAGGTGTGGTTTTAAGCACTGTAAGGCATGGCCTTTAATACAACAAAGAGCAGGTTCCTCCATAAACTGTCTTGGCCAGACACTGTTGCAAGGCCCAGGCACTGCAGACGTTTCATGTGCAATAAGAAGAGAAGATGAAACCCCTCCAAGATGAAGCCTTTTGCTCTGTGACTTGCTAATTTCAGTTTCCAGGCATCTCTGAGCTAGGAAATGAGTCATATGGTTATTATTTACTCATCAGCTCTGCAGTTTCTGGTGTCTTAATCATTTTGGTTGTAACTGGCAGTGTTACCATCTTCAAAATAAAGGCTTGAAAGATGAGCAACTAATTGCAGTCTTCACCCCTTTGATTACAAAACTGCAGTATGTACAAGGCTGGCAGCCATATTAATGCCTAGGATGAGCTACTTTCCTGCAGTGTTTAGAGGGATCTCACAAGTAATTAGTCCGTAAGGAGATTTAGAAGAGATGCAGACAGTAATACAGGGATATCTCACTGCAAAGCCATAGCCCAAGGCTTTCCAGGGCCCCTGTTCCTGGGTGGACCCTGAGCTCTGCCACCTGCTATGCTCGTGGGGCTCAGAGGTGCCAGAACTTGTCCACAAATGTGCTCCAAAATTGCTGTCCTGTCTCCCAAGGGTTGGCCTTGCTGTGATACATTGTTTTCTGTGATTCATCTCTTCCTAAGCAAATATGAAAAAAATATCACTTTTCCGGTCCTTTATGGTCTCTAATTTTGACAAGAAGTCTCCCTCACTGCATGATATCCCTTATGATAGCCCCACTCAGATGAAAATGGAACAAGAGTTTCACATAAGAGTGGCAGCTCTCTGTGAAGCGTTTTCTGAGCCTGAGTACACCTGTGGCAGCCACTGTTGGGGTGTCTGAATACCTCAGACACCATTACCACAAGCTGTTACTGCTGCTGCTTGCCTGGACACAGGTTTAAGAATTGTGGCGTATTTTGGGGCTGTCTGCAGTTTGAAGTGACCCACAACAATGTCTGACTTGCTTGTGTCATCTTCCTTCTTTGTGCAGCAGTTGGGGAGCTCAGTGCCTCATCTACTTTCGCTGTCACAGCAGTGTGGGAGAGGCACAGCCTCTCTACAGAGATTTCACATTCACCCACAGCTGCTGCTGCTGTAATTGCTCCTTTGCTAACAAGTGCTGTTAGTGCCTTATTTGCTGTCTCTGTCATTGCCACAGAGCTGTACTAGATGTCACTTATCCTTGGATTACTGCCCTTTTCAGTAATCATTAGACTTTCTCACTGCACATCCCTGTAGGATTTTTCACTTTGCTTCTTTTATGGAAGCACCTACGGGTGCTCCCAGTGAAATATAAGAGCTGCAGTTTGAATCCCCCATGCAAATCCATAAAAATAAGTTGTCCCTGCCCCAGCTAAACAACTTACAATGTAAATAAATAAAAAAAATATAGCTGCTGGTTGGAGAAAGTTAAGCCACTTCTGCACTACTGCATTTCTGACATTCAGCATCCCCCTCAGAATTGGTGGCAAGATCAAGATGCTCTGAGTGTGTGAGTGCTGGTTCCAGAGAGGCTGAGAAACAGGGGAACAAATAAATTCATCAGTTAGCTATCTCTTCACTGCAAGATGCACCCAAACCATTACCCAAGTATCACACCGTCATTAAGTCCTATCCACTTACCTACTTCATTAGTTCAGGGATTGTGTTGCTTTTAATCTTCGTGATCTGGGTCATCACAGGATTCAGGCTGATGTTTGAGTCAATACAGGGCTTCAGTTTCCTACTCCTACCACTGTGTGTTTTGCAGCCTGTCTGTTCTCACTCAAGTGGAGTAAATATGAAGGAAATCAGACTTTGAACCTTGGCTTTTTTTTTCTTTAGTAGTCACATCAGTTAGGTACTTTCCTTGTTTTGTCCCTTGGTTGTTTAAATGGCTGACATGAAGTAATCAGGGATCAAACACTGGCCACAATGAGAACTGTGCAGCCCTTTGCTTCCCCAGCTCCTACAGAAAAAAGCTTGAAAGTGTTTCAGGCAAAAGTGAGTTTTCCTGTCTGGAGCTGCAGATTAGCTCCCTGGGTGATGTTTTACTGCAGCCTGGTACCTACTCCACCTGCAGGAAGGACATCAGTGAAGTGCAGGCAGCTTTCCAATGTCCTTCTCATGCTTCCCTTTTGAAAGTACAACTGCTTCTGCAGCTGACACAACCAGCAGAGATATCATCTGTAAGTTTACAAGTCCAAAGGGTTGCAGGGCTTCTCCCTGGACAGTCAGGCTGTGGTTAACATAAACAGACAGTTCTCCATACTAAATTGCAATAGATGAGCCTAGACTCTCAGACTTCTCATCAAATGGCCAGTGCCAGCTGTGGCATGAAGATGTGTTCAGAGGTGGTGGCTGTCTTTGCTTCAGGTGGAAGATTCTCTCCCTTTTTGCCTCCAGCTTGTGACTGCCAAAGAGAAGGACAAGTTGATGTGTGCACAGGGTCTTGAGGGGATGCTGACTCCCTTCAGGAGGCATGGAGGAGTTAACTCCAGTAGGGATCTCCTGTTGTCAGGAGTAATTATGTCGCTGCTACTGGAGAAGCAGGGAAGATAGACACACACATGTAGGTACCTTACCCAGATTTGTGGGGTAGCTGTTAATTTCTGATTCAAATGTCTCATAAACCTGAATGTGCAAGAGCCTCAGAGAGAACCTACATGGGGAAAAACAAGATCTGCACTTAGGGAAACCTCTTTGCAATGGAAAATAGGCTGGTGAGGCAGTCTGATGGTAAGAAGAAAACTGTCTCTCTCAAATTGTATTTGTTCCCTACCTTTCTATATGAAAATGGAGGAATAAGCAGGGAACAGTATTGCTTAACATCCACCTGTCCGGCTGGAATAACCAGGCTCATGCTGGCCTTCTGTTCCAGCTTGTTTGTTAACCCAGCTCACAGGAAAGAAGAGGAAGTGAATGTTGTCAGGAAAAATGGAATTTAGATGATCATACAAATAGGTTTGATCTGAAAATGTTGCAAGAGGACTGGGAGGAGTCAAGCCTGGAACCAAACCTAGGAAGAAGTTTGGCAGCTGCAGCAGCACGCACAAAAGTGCAGCAGGGAAGGCAAAGGGGGGTTGTAATAAAGAGATCCCCAAAGAAAACCCCAGAAGAACTGACAGAGAAATAAGCAAGTTCAAGTAAAGGTGAATTTAGTTGGGACTTCTACCTAATTGACACAGAGGTTTTATTGACATGCATCTGATTTTTCTTTTGAGATAGATAGATAGATAGATAGATATACATATAGCCAGTAAAATCTGCACTCTGCACACAAAGGTATAAAAAAGTATTCACTTTCAACGTGTGTAACTGGACTAAACTGTACCAATATACTTGCTACTGTGCCAGAAAGGCATTATACTGCTCTGTGTTAGCATAATTAAAGTAGCAGAACTGGTAAGCATAGATGAATCCTTGAAGACCTTGGAATGTTGTTTGGAGTCATGTGGAGCTGCTGGCCTCATTTGTATTGCATTGTTTTTTAAAAATGCTTTTCTGTTTTGGTGTTTTACCCAAAAATATTTCCTTTTTGCTATATAATCCCACTGAAAGTACTGCATGCACTTAACAGCATATGCTGGTTTGTTTCTGAAGGGTTTCTTTTTTCATGTGCAGGGCTGCTGGAGCTTTGAAGAGAAATCCTGAATCACTTTTTTAATGAGGTGTGGAAAGCGAACTGTGGGAATAAGTGGACTTGGCTGGACTGCAACTTCCCTAGATCCCCTGGGAGTTTCGAGTGTCTGAGAGATGCAAGAGTCCAATGTTAAGAATATCTCAGAAACATGAAGTTCCTGAAGGAAATGCTGATTGTCATCACATGCATTCTAAACCCTAGCAGCTCATGAGTTTTAAAGCATTTACCCTGTACCTGCTGCTTCAAAGGAAGTATGCCTGAAGGGAGTAGTTTGTAGTTAGAAGGGAGTAGTAGCATTCACAATAAAGTCCATAAATATTATAAGGCAGTAAAAATATGTTCTAAAACAATTAGTAATTTTAACAGTAATAACCTGTCTCAAATACTGTAGCTTCTGTAAAATGTGTGGGGGAAGATTTGGACCTCCCTCATCCTTTGCCAAAGGCAGAAGCACCATTCTAAACACCAGGGAGAAGAATAACAAGGGATTGTCATGCCTCAGCCCTTGGGAAAGAGAAGCCAGATTCAGAAGGTATGAGAGACATTTCTACACAGGTCAGTGCAGAGACGGGACACTTCTCTGAAGCAGTTGAAATCTGTTTAAGAGGAGTTATAGCAATAGTAATCAATGAGATATTGGCTGAGAAACTTGTGAAGTAATCTGGAGGATTTTAGATGGAGAAGAATATCCTTGGGAGGAATACGTGCAACCATCTTTCTTTGAAGAGAATGAGAAATGGCTTTTTTACAGTGCTAAAAGCGAATGGGCCTTGTCTTTGCTCCAGCTAAAAGGATCTTGCTTCTCTAAGCAGGAATATTTGGATTCTGCCCAGGAGGCTGGCACAGCTTTGCGTGCTCCGTGTCTGCTGAGTGCGCAGCTGGATACCTGCGAAGCGCTGGGTGACCACAGACTCATTTCCATGTACACTACAGCATTCCTGTGGGAGGAGAGGCTCTTAATAAGCCTGTTCATAATGGACGTGTAAGCATGCAAGCTTTATTACCTGCCCCTGCCAACTCACCAGGAAAGTATGCCATTCCTGCACCGACGGATGTGTAACCAGGGCTGTCTAATTATCATGTGCTGGGCTGCCAGAAGCACTGGCTCGCTCTGTCCTTGGGCTTTTCACTCATATACACAAAGCAGGAGCCTCTTGCTCACTCCTCTGAATTACTGCTGGTGTTACTGCAGCCACTGGAGAAAGGCAAGGACATACCAGGAAAGAGTTGGGTTCGCCGCTTTATGAAGAAAATTGAGGAGATGCCGATGTCAGTGCAAATCCTTGACTCAAAAAGTCTGTGCCTACAGCATGTATGACATTTGAGATACCCTCAAAAAATATTTAAAGGATTTTCTGCAAACAGCGTCCATTATAGTAGTTTAAATGGCAGGATTTAGACACAGAGGGTTTTTCTCTGCCTCTCTCAGACTAATGCTCTGAGACAGACCTGAAGTTGCCTTTTCAAAAGCTGTGCAAAAGAAGTCTGATTACAGAAAAACTATTAGGAGCTTGAGAAGGAAAAGTAAAATACAGCAAAAGAAAGTTGAGGGATTAAGAAGAAAAAGAAAGTACAAACTCCAGCCAAACCAAAGCCACAGGAAATGGAGTCTGAATGTAAGAGCAGGATCTAGACAGAAAGGGATTTGGCAGGTGAGGAATTGTTGCAAAGAGTTCAAGGAAAAATATATGGCCCAGTCCTGTAAAACAGTGCTTGTGATGAATTCTTATCTCTGCAAATGAACCCGTTTGCATGACACTGCTATCATTTGTAGGCCTAGGATCTCAGAAAAATATTATCTGTTACAAAAGGGTAGCAACACTGGAAAGATAACAGGATAAGAAGAGGGCAAGGCATAGGGTAGAGGGATTGCTTGCTTAAAACTCCCTTTGGCTGGGCAGCAAGGATCATATCCACAGAGACAGGTAGTGGCTGTTCTCTAGCAGATGGATCGGGTGTTTGTTGGGAAAACAGTGCCTCTGGTTGTGACAAAAAGGGGTACGTTTCACATATGCTTATTTGCCAGTTCTTCTGTTTCTGTCAGGATACTCTTTGTGATGCTGGATTCCTTCCCAGCCTCCTGTAGATTTTGGAAAGTCTCCCATTCAGCTGCCATGTAGAAGGCTTTGAACTTCAAATGAGTACAGCCGAAATGCACCCAGTGCTGGGGGGACCCTCACAGTCCTTGTTCCATTTCTTTCTTCCTCGTTGGGACCACCAGGAAGGTGGCAGGCATCGTTGGCAGTGAGGAAAAGTGGGAATTGCACCACAAGGTGAAAACTTTTGAAGATGGAGGCTTGGATGTTCAATTGTAGGCCAGCACCTGAATAGTTTTTCGGATGAAATCAAATCTCTCTGTGGGAAGGGAAGCACTTGCCCACAACTGGGGTCCAGCTGTGCAGTGTCTGTTGAAGGGACACCTATTTCAGAGCCACAGGAGTGTGTGTAAAGGCTGGAAAGAGATGTATTCTCTTACTGAAGAAAAAAGGTATAATTAGGAGTTTTTGGCAGGAAAATCCACAAAATACCTTCCTTTCAAGGATCAGACACACTGCTGAAGAAAATGCCATTTGTGCATCAACTCTCTGATAATAAATGTGTCTGAGGTCAGGAGAAACAGAAGTGCAAACCATGTAGCTGATAAGGACAAGCAATTAATTTAGCTGTGGTGTGCAGCAGGTAGGTCTTACACCAGTGAAAGCTGTGTGCAGCTAAAGCTGGCTCATAAAACAAACATAACTACTTGGCAAAGTCCTACCCTGCTTCATCCCCTTTGGAAGCAGTCATGGCACTGATATGTAATATATTTTATTTGTTATATGTCTGATGTTTGCATATAGGGTCTGAACTGGCAAGACAAAGAGACACACTGAGGTGTGATTAATACTGCCCTCGATATCCTTGATACACCCAAAGCTTTGTTTACCTCTCCCAGCACATTTGAGATGCCCTTCTCACCAGCTTGAGGAGCTCCAGAGAGTTGTTGATGTGAGTGAGACAGCACAACAACCCACTTTCTTCACTTCCTTCCTTACACTCTTGCGTAAAGCTGTGGTCACCAGCACAGGAATAAAAATAATACACACTCTTTTTTTTGGTCCTTCTTTTTAAAGGCTTTATCAGGTTTTTTGCCTGATGCAACAGAATTAGGCTTCAGTTTGCTGCAGGGCCCCTCATGGTTGCAGAAGATGGTGCAAAGTGCTGCACCTCACAAGGGGAGGGGTAGCCAGCCCATATTTACCTCTCAGCTTGCCTTGGGATGGAGGTTAGAACAGATTTCAGCAGTGATGTAAAAAAGTGTCCCACCATCTTACAGGGATTTCTTGCAACTTCAAAAGGGGCTGGCCTGTGATAAAGGATATCTCACTAAGGAGGGGTTTGAACCACACAGGAAGTTTAGACATCACAGGGATGAGCACTCCATTGTTGTTGGGTTTGTGGAATTTAAACATCCAAGATAAGAGCTTTGTTTCTCTACAAAATACGGGGAGGGGGAGCAGGATTTTATACAAATACAGCTACCCACCTTTTTTTCTTTCCTCCAGTGCATTTGGAAAAAAAAAATCTTTTAGTTTTGTTTAAAAATCAGGTTGCCTGCCTGACTGTCAAAAAAATGCCTTGTTACTAAAATTCTATAATTTGCCAGATGTAGATATCATGCACTGGAATAATGGGCTAATTTACAGATGGGAGGTACTGGTCTTTAAAAACTTATCCTTAAGACTGTATTAAGTTTACTGACCCAAGCCTAGTTTAGGAAAATGTGCTCTAATTTGTCTTTTCTTTCAATGATGTGGAAAAATTAGTACATTTTAGACTTGAAATGTTCTATTGCTTTCCTTGGTAACACCTGTCCAAGTATCTGGGTGAGGGAAGTATATTGCTTGATTTGGCCAGTCCCAATGTGTTGTCCTGTTTGTATCTCCCATCAGTTCATCTTTGTTCCTGAAAGAGCACACACACTCCTGGCCAGATGATGCAGAATTGGGGTGACAAACACAAAGCTATCCAGAAGATTCATGGACTCATCTCTTACTGTGCATCTTGAGGATGTATTTCACTCCATATCCTTTAGGAAATATTCAGGTGTTCTACCTCACCTACCCAGGAGAAGCAATCTTGGCACAGTGCAGAAATGCTGAAGCAGCTTGAGAAAGGAATATCACCTTCAGTAAAGTAATCAAATTCAGCAGGTTACCTGGGATTTACTTTTTTTCTTGCTGAAATCTCCTCTGCTGGTCACTTGGAAACTCTCCACTGAAGAGGTCTCTGGAATATAACAGGAGAGAAGATAATTCACTGAGAGCAGTCCTGGACAGAAGTTGCAATGCAGTGCTCTGTTTTACTGGTATTTAACTCCTTGTAATGTGTGTGGGCCAGGCCCTGGTGACTGCAGGGATATCTATCTCTGCTACACCAAACTGGGAATTGTTTGAGTCAGCAGCATTGATTATGCTTTATGTAAACACAGCAATATCACCTAATATGTCATGAGGGAGAGGGTGGCTTATCAATGTCAGTGATGCAACAGGAATGTTTTGGTGCTACTAACCAGAGAGGAGAGCCAGGCTGCTGCTGCCTCTGGACAGATGTGTCAGAGGTGCCCTTTGCTTTCCCAGCACATCTGCCCAGGAGAGAACCACCATGCCATAGGCCAGCTAATCTCACTACCTCTCAAGGCTTTGTATTAAAAACAAGTATTAATCATGTGACAAGTTTGAATACTTGAGTTGGAAACTCATAAATCAGGACTTTCTAAAGCATGCAGTGCATCTGTTCCAAACTACAAAGCACATGAAAGATCAGTGGTCAGGGATTTATGAAGTGATTTATTGTGTCACTGACCATTTAAATACCTCATATCGATGGATTGGTTTTTTCTGTCACAGGAAGATGATTTGTTTTTAACCATGGCCGAAACCTGAAGTCATTATTAATTTTATTACTTAGTCAAAATTCTTATTAAGGACTTAAGCATTTGGCTTAAGGCTCAGTATTTCAAAGAATGTATTTTGAACAGAAAACAGAAGGAAGATCTCTGTAAACATCCGAATGTCTCTTTAAATTCATTCAACAAACACATTAAATCTTTTGCAATGCAAGCAGAGAAAGTTAATTCAGACGTAATTCCCAGCCATCTTCCCTGCCAAGAGATGGATCTGTTTACTCCTTGTGGAGATAACTTTGTTTATACTCTCCCAAGATATCCTTAGCCTCTACCCTGGTACCACGTCCATCAGATGTGAGCCCTGCCAGCCTGCTTTCCAGACCTGTGTGATGCTTATCACCTTGGCGCCCAAAAGGATCTCAAATGGCCTCTAAGTAGAAACAACTCGAGCCACAGAGGCTCTCAAGTGTGCTGTCAGTGAACAAATGATGTGGTCACTGAGGGAGGCTAAAATGAAAATAAACTGCTTACAGATTCCAGATTGGCCCAAGGGCCCCTAGAGAAAGGTTGGAGGAACACAGTGCAAATCAAGCATTGCTGATGTGTACAGGGCATCCAAATTCCTTCTTAAGTCAGTTACAAAGCTGTGTCTGTGTAAATACAAGGTACCAGCAGATTCTGCAGGCATGTTTTCAAGTTCAATTAGACACTTTTAAAATATGGAAGTGGCTTACCTGTAATAGACTATACTTTCATCAGTCAACTAGATTTGATAATTCCTTAGGGCAGGAATTACGTTTGGTTGTGGTGTACATACGGATGACAATTAAAAATTTAGTAATGTGTGGTAGGAGATCTGGAAATGACTGTAATTTGCTGTGTTTTTCTGAAGAGTCTTAATACTACTGCAAACTGAGACTACAGTAGCTCTACATTTGCTGAGCTATCAGATTTCAGAGATCAGTTTTCAGTGGTAGAGTTTCCTCATGTAACTTACACCACATGCCATCCTAAAAACACATTTTCTCTCTCCACCCATATATCAAAGCGTGAAAAACACATTTTCCTCTAAATTCTCAAAATGGAATGAATGGACAGGAATGGTTTAGGAAGGAGTGACCTAAGTTTCACGTAGCCCTGCTTCTTGGTAGCAAAAACAGAGAATGCTTTTCTGGAGTGTCCAAACCAGCATGAGGATGAAGCACCTTCACTTGGTGCAGCTTTAATATTTTGAATCCACACCATCCAACATGATCTATTGCTTGATAGCTCAGAATGCTGTTTTATTATTCCAGAGTGTATTCCCCCTATTCCAAACATCATTGCCTGAAATGACACTCTTGGCTGTTCAACCAGAGATAAATGTGTATAAATACTAATTTAACCTCAGCTGAGGGGTGAATCTGAGCAGATCTCAAACACTGGTACACAGATGTGAGGCAGATCCATCATTCAAATAAAATGTGCATTTCTTAGGTAACCTCCTACTCAGAACCTTGTAAAAGCCATCAGCTGTGTTCAGATGAGAATTTTTTCCTCTCTCATATTCACCAAACAGTTGCTATGCATATGGACAGTTGATTTGCCCAGAATTTATTAACCTGGACAATACTTGCATATTTCAGCTATTCCAAAAGAACTCTTTTCTGTGTGATCTGGGAAAAGTAGGTATCAGAGATTAATGATCTTCAATATACAATTGCCTTAACTCCCTCTTGTAAGTTGAAAGGGCAAGTGCTCAAGGCTGTTGAAGTACCATATATGTATATATATATTTTTTTGACCGTCTGTAATGCGTAATTCTGTCTCTTTGTGCCTCCATTAGCACAGCCTCTAACTGCTAGTTTTTGGCAAGTGATTGGGCATATTTTCAACATCCAGCTGCACGAAAGGGATTTTCCCACTTGAGCCAAGAGAAGCCTTTGGGAACAGGGCATGTGCCTCTGGGGCTGCCCAATGGCCGTGTGAAGATGCTGTGCTGGTGGCTTGGCGTGGCCTGGGAGGGCAGTGCCAGCAGGGAGCAGGTGACCTCTGGATGCAGGAAAGGCAGCTAGGATCAGCACTCTGCCACCTCGTTGGGGTCCATGGCACTGTGCACAGGCAGAGATCCTGTAGCTCCCAGACGTGCTGCACCTGCCTGGTGCTGTGTGCTCGGTGCTGCTCGAAGGAGCAGCCTGTGCAAGCACCACCAGGAGCAAACACATCCAGAGAGCTCGGTCACTGCCTCTACTGAGGGGCTTTAGCCAGCTTGGAGGAGAGATAAAAAGTGAATTTGGTCTCCAGGGCAGCCTCTAAGTCACCTGTAATAGGTCACCCTTAACAAACAGCGTTGACACGGAGCTGGAACCGGGGCAAGTGAATGAAACCTAGCTCTCTCCTATTTGAGCAATGGAATTTATTCCCAGCTCTGACCTTGTGCAAACTCTGTTACCATATTTATCGCATGGAAAGAATGACCACAGCCTCTGCCAGCACCGTGGGCAGGAGGTCTCCAGGCAGGTCCTGGACACTGAGGAGCCAAATGACCCACAGTGGTGCTGGGGGATGCAGGTGCTCTCCCACCTGAATCCGGGGATGTCACAAAAGGCTGCTGGACCCAAATGGCGCATGGGGCTGTGCAGGACGTTGCGTGTTGCTGCTCCCCAGGGTTTCTCTTCCCTCTCTCTGGGTGCCTCTGGGTGCAGGAGGGCAGTGCCCCAAGCTTTGACCCCAGAAAGGGGGAGGACAGCTGGCCCAAGTGCCTCTCCCTGCAGCTGAAGGCGGCAGGGCACGGTGGTTGCGACCTTCCTTTCACCCTCACGCTTGAACTCAGCAGCTGCATCTCTGAGGCACAGCTTTGCATCAAGAGATGCTGTGCTCACCCTGCCAGTGTCTCAGGAGGCCTCGAGGGAGGGGGATTTCTGCATTAAAAAAAAAAAAATTCCCTTTGAATCCCCTGTGCTGTCAGGGGCTACTTAGCTACTTATACAGAAACTGCCCATCCTGCACTCCCTTCTGTGCTCTGTTCCGTTCCCTTCTGGGAATGTGCTTTACCAGAAACAGTGATTGACCTCCCTGAGCATACAGGAAGCATCCTGCTAAAAAAAGAAAGCTGATCATGTGAACAGAGCTAGACTTCCCACAAGGTGTAATTTTTCTCTGTTTGTTACTTTTAAATGCAAATGCACCATGGCAAAAAGATAGAGAGGAAGTATAAGAGAGCAGGGGAAAACTCTTTGAGCTCTTGGGACCTGTCTGCTTTGCATTCAGCTGTTCTGAGCCTGGAGAGACATTTGTGTCAAAGGTTATTTCAAAGTAGCTCAAAGGGGAGGCTTATTCTTACTGAGGATTTTTGTTAATCAGCTGTGACGCACCTCGAATCATTCACCTCTCGAGGCTTTATCTGAAATAAGTCCGTGTTTTTCCAAGTTGTCACGATGGAGGAAGGAAACCTCCTTTGGTCCAAGGGTAGGTTCTGGTAAATAGCAGTGAGACTGAAAGCCAAGTCCAAGGTGCAGGCACAGCAGTGCAGTCCCAGGGACCCTGATGGAGCCAGGAGGCTTCCTGGGAACACCAGGACAGGACTTGCTGTGGATGAGGGCTGTGGAGAGGGATTCCCTGGCCCAAGCCTGCTTTTTTTGGGTGGCAGCACTGCAACAACATGCAAAGAGTGAGAGGTTTTCTTACTGATTAAGTACTTATTCATGTGAGCCATATGACTTTTTCTGGAGGCTTCAGCAAACCTGAACCAGTATAATAAAATGTCCACCATAAAGAAATCATCCTGTGAAGCAAACCCCTTTTTATGGCCTTAGGATGTTGATTTAAATATCATATTAAAAATCACGGCCCTCCTGTAGTGATCCTTTCCTGGGTTTACCCACCCTCATCCACACTGAAAGGAGAGTTCACATGAAGCATATTTTTTTTCTTTTTTGCTTCCCCAGCTGGGAGGCAGAAAGGCTGTAATTACATTAGCTCTTTGGATTTTGGGGGGGGCAATGTGCTTTCTGCTCATTCCACCAGTTACCCTGGAGCTGTAAAGTGCATCTCCATAGATGTCCTTCCATGCAGTGATTTTACAGCACTTTGCAGTGGGAGATGCCAACAGCATCAGATGAAATAGAGAGGAATAGCTTTACAAAGGAGGAGAAACAAAGAGAAAAATGTCAAACAACCTGCAGAGTACTTGATGCTGGCATGAACAGGGTTCAGCTCCAGCCTCTTGTCCTGCAGGCATCCACAGGAGTACGGCCACCCTGCTGCCCTGGCTCCTCAGGGTGTGCCTGGCATGAAGCAGCACACGGAGCTTGTGCCGGTGGATCCAATGACTCATCTGCAGGCTTGCTAAGCAAAAACCATTATCTGTGATAATGCAGATGATAGCTTCCTGCTATACACTATAGACAGAGAAACGTAAGAGACTACCAACAGATTGCAGCCGTGGTAGAGCAAAATTTTGTTGTGTACTATGGCTTGGTGAGCAAGCCTTTCCTTTTCTGTGGGTGTTTCAGTCTTGGCTCAAGGTGGGGCTGGGTGCTACTGCAAATTTCACTTCCTTGCCATCCGCTTGCATCGTGATTGTGTCAAAGCTGCCCAGAGAAAGTAGAATTGCAGCTGAGATACAGCTGAGCAAGATTAAACTGCTCTTTTTGTTTGCTCTGTTTATCTTTTCCCTCGCCAGTGCACTTCCCCGCATTCCTCTGGTGTACTTTAGAACAAGTAAGCCTTTTGAAATGATTCTTCTAGCACACAGAGAAATCACCTCAGGCAGTCATCAAAAACCAAGGCTCAATTTAAGTGAGGCATACTGGCAAGAAAGAACAAAGGTGAAGCTTTTTGCCCTGAAAAAGTGTGAAGCTGACTGTTGCAGTCTGATTTTATTTAGAAACACACACAAATATGGTCATGTAAAACATCACAGAAGACATTCATAATTCTTCTGGCAGCACTTTCTTGCTAATGATGGTTTGAAGCTTAAATTGGACAAGAATAATATGTGATTATTTATCTACTCCTTCTCTGTCTATCCACTGGCTTCATAAAACATTGACTTCATCACTCCTCTAAGTATCAGTTCCCCTCTCCACAGTATGGCCCTTCCACTTACCCCATGCTCTGGCCCTTCAAAAGATTCATAAGAAGTTCTGTAGGTCTCTCAAATTTAAAGATGAATATTGATTGTATAAAAATACATTGGTACTTAAGAGTTGAGCTGGAAAAATATGCTTCCAAGGTATCATTATTTTGCCATGAATAGGACACTGCAGAGACTTACATATGAATGTTTGATTCAGCACAGCATGACTTCAGTGTGGAAAATGAGCAGTGTGCAAGTGCATCAGCACAGGGCACTGACAAAGCAGCCAAGGTTTGCATGCATTGATTTGTTTGTTGATTTGATAAATTGGCAGGTTCTGCCTTTAAAATAGCATAGGAGAGTCTCAGAGGCTAAAATTTGAAGATGCTAGTATTTCCCTAAGTGAGATGTTCGTTCTCATTAACTCAACCTTCACAGTTTCCTTTGGTGGAAAAGTTTCCAGTTTGATGACGACAATGGCCAGACTGGGTGCCAGGCCAAGAGGGCAGGTGACAGCAGTGGGAATACCAGCTGCAGTTACACTGGGAGCTGCCACCAGTGGTACCTGGGACACAAAGACCCTATGAGGAAATGATCTCTCTGTGTGCTGAACCTGCTTGGAATTAAGTGTATGGAAAATAAACAGCTTTGGTCATGCCAGGTTTAGTTGGGACTGCTTCCCCTTTCAAGAGCTATTCAAATGCCAATCTATTTTTAGCATTCCAAATATTTTTACAGCACAGTTTTGGCATGCATTTTCATACCGTAGTTTGGAAGGGCTAAGCTAAGGTTTTGCTTTTACTTTTTAAAATGAAACCAGAGGTACAGTGCACCACCCTCTTCAGCCAAAAGCCTGCCAATGAATGTGATTTACCTTGTAGTGGGATAGAGAGTGAGTATAATTTAGAATCTAACACCTGAAATACAGTGAGCAGCACCTTTCCTTACTGTGAACGAGCAGAGCTGTGATGTCACTGGAGCCTGACTGATTTATATCTGTGGGAGTCTGGCTCTTTGCCTGCATAACTCCTGATGGCCATGACTGGCAGGTCCCAAAACAGCCTCCTTTTCTGCTTCTGGATAGAGACTTTCCTCTGGCTGCCATGTGTGACTCAGAGGACATGTCTTGCAGAATCAGAGGTAGGCCATCAGGGGAGTGCTTTCCTCTTCTGCCTGATCCTAATCCTAGCGGGTCACCTTGGCATCAAAAATCATCTGTCTCTGCAGGTATGTGCAGGGCCAGACCCCCAGTGTGGTTCCCTACATTTAACCCCCACTCTGTTTAGTGAGTCAAGATTTAATGTTGAAATATTCACTATGCCAAAGTCCTTGGAAAACAAACTCCTGCTTTCAAACATTGCTGCAGAGCCTGCCTGGAAGCTCAGGCAATGAAGGCTCCTCAAGGATTCAGGCACAGTGGAAGATGAGTGGGAAGGTGGGAACCAAAAGCTCTGCTTTCAGATTCTGTCACGTCCTGCCCACATTGCAGTGGCTGATGCTCCCCTACTTTGTTCAATGGTAGAGCTCCCATTTCGCTGTTTTATTTTCATTAGTTCAGTGGGGTAAAATGTGAAGCAGGGGTGATTTGGGTTGTGAGCTGCCCAAGAGCTGTCAGTCAGCTGCAATGGATGTGTTGTGCCTTGCTCCCTGTCAGCTGATATTGCAGGAGCAATTGAAATGGTTTATTGGGGTGGTATCACTGCACCCCGACCCAGAACACAAGGCTCTGTGATGGTGCTGGCAAAAACAATGAACCCAAATGAATAGATGGTAACCCTGTCACCTGGTCAATATGAGGTTGAATTAATCTTGGTGTGGGAGTGGAGGCTCACAGCACCTGAGTGTGGCTGAGCAATGGAAAAACTGCCAGATGTCAGGGAGGGAAGGGGCTTTTCTACCAAGGATAAATCATCACTAGGGTTATAGCCTATTTAGTAAACAGACTGAGAAGTTGAAGCAAAGCAAAAATACCACTATACAGCCAGAGGTGTTCAGGAAACCACTGTGTGCTACAGTTTGTGAAATTAAATAGCTGCCCTGTTTCGAACCAGACGTGGTTAATCTTCAGCCGCAGATGAGACACTTTGTTTATTGCAAGCAAAGGCAGCCTGCAAGGGGCTTCAGTTAGATGTAGAATCCCTATTGTCAACAAGAATAATCCTTGATTACTAAGAGCTGAAGTCCTGGCCAGGAAGAACACGTCTCCAAGTTTACACCCTTATGATATCTATTGATAATCCATTTTTTTTAAGGAAGAAGAACTGCAAAAGCTGTCTCTGAGCAGTTGAGACTGCATTTTGTTGGTTGCCAGTGGTGAAAGGATGTATTATCACAGTCCTGGGCACTTAATCATTGAGTGGAGTACACAAAAATAGCCAGGAAAGTTGCAGGCTGTGCTGAATGGGTTGAAAGGTTGTGGGAACATGTTCTGGCACACCCTTGTGCTGTGGTGAGATACACGACGAGGGGGAAGGGGAGAGAGCATTTCAGTGGGCCCGAGCAAAGGGGAATATACTCTTGTTTCCATATAAACCCTCTTCTCTCTTTCACTCAGCATCGTTTTGCTTCCTGGAGCAGAAATAATTTCCATTAGTCATTCAGGGTAACACGTTTCTAATGCATACAATGTGGAAATGCCTCAGCAGCAAATCTATGGTCCAAATGCTGGGAAAAAGCTTCAAAATATTACACAATGAAATATTTGTAAACACAGATGACTTGAGTTTAAGAGGAGCTTGGTCAGCTGGAAAATAAACCAATACAAAATTACAACACAACAATAAACGAGCCAAGTAGGGAACCTGTCTGTGGCTCTTAGAAAACCACCACCATTGCAAGAAAAACCCAAGGCCATTGTTGGAGCAGGTAGGAGAGCAGGTACCCAAGGAAAATAGGATAAAAAGACATTTGGTTGGCTACCTGTGATATATATTAAGAAACAGCCCATAATCCCCAGTCATTGTGCCACAGTTAATATCAAGTTAGCCGCCTTGCTGCCAGACCAGCCAAGCCATGAATACTAATGCTGCCCTCAGCTGCCACAGAAATTGTCTCTTTGCATAAGAGGAACGAAGACCTTTTGTCCTTAACTTGCTTGTGCCAGGACTAAGCCAGGAGCTCCAGCTGCATCTGTAATCAGACAGGCTCTGCTTAGCAGCATTGTATTTAAAACTCGCTCTTCTCGGCCTCCCAGGGAGAAAATGAAAAGGAAGGCTGCACGCATGCCCTGTGGTAAGGGTGGCCCAAGGTGGTGTCCCTGCTGGGGGCACAGCAAGCAGATAAAAGCACGGCCAGAACAGGCTTTTTGGAGCACTTCAGCTGTGTGAGCACAGTGGGAGACCCTCTGTGGGCCCTCTGGGGCAGAATGTGGTGGGAGGCTTCGATGCAGGGCTGTGCTCAGAGCGGTGGAGGTGCAGGGATGCAGGCACAGCCCCAGAGACCCTCTGGGGCCAGGAATGCAGCCACTATGGGAATCTCCCTGATTCCATGGGAGAGCATGTGTCAGGAAGGCAGAACAGCACAGCTTTGTACAAACCCATAGGTGAGTGGAATTCTTTCTCACTCGGCAGAAAGGTGAGGAGGGCTCTGCCACCAGGGAGCAGGGGCAGAGCAGGGGTCCCTTCAGCCTTGGATGGGCAGAACCACACCAACAGCCAAACCAACAGGGTGTGTGACCCAATGCCAGAGCCCTTCTCTGTGTCCCTCTTTCAAACTGATATAGCTGGGGGTGCCAAGTTAAGAAAATCAAGAAATTAATTTTCATGGAGAAATCTTTTCCTGCTGCCTTCATGATTGGGACTATCCTTGCTTTTATGTTATACCACTCCCCCAGCAGTCTCGCATGACTTTCTTGAAGACTTGCCTACGTGGTGGAGTTACCGTAGGGCTGTTTGGATAGCTGTTTGTTCAGAATAGCTGTTTCTGAAAACCCAGTGCAAAACCAGGCTTACTCTGAACAAGAAAACCTTATTCTGGTTAATCACAATACTCTGTCAAAACTGACTTGTTTTTAGGAGCGGATTAGGTTCAATCAGAACAGGTAGAAGAAGAGTGTCCACAAAGAGAGGATCAGGAACAGCCTTCAAACTCACACTCTCTTAATCAGAACGAACTGGTAAGCATGGACAACTGTCCCATTGCACAGAGGAAAAAAATAGGAGTATAGAGATGTGAGTCTGATACAAAGGTGCAGCATGGGCCTCCCAAGCCCTACTCTTTCTTCTAAGCATTTAACAACTGGATATTAGTTTCTCCTGTCAGTTGCCTGACTTAGGCAATGTACTTTGTTCTTTTACACTTGTGATTGTTTTCCCCCGACTAACTTGTACAAACATCAGCTTCCTCTTTTTCACTCTTCCAGTCCTGCTTCTTCAAACAACTGGATGTGCACAAACAGCCAATTCCTTATGATGTAACACTTTCAATTTTCACATAATCCCCTTGCCATCCACTACCTGCAGCAAATCAGTCCATTCAAGCAAATAAGAACTCACTGCAGTTACGTCAGTCACAGGTTGTTTTCGAGAATCCAAGGGATCTCTTGATCTCAGTGTACAAACTGTCACTTCCTCTGTCAGTGAATCCATGAAAATCAGAACAAAAATAATGGTGACACTGAATTATTCAGTAATACACTCTGACAATATGTGCTAAATTCCTGTCAACACAGCCTACCTTGCTGTTGCTGGAGCTGGCTTTGCAGTCACACGGACTATTATTAGTCTGTTTTTTGGATACTTAACACCTTTTGCAAGAACAGGGATAGGAGAATAAACTGGTGTTTTTATCATAATGATGTTACAACTAGAGGGGTAAAACCTCAACCAAAACAGGTTTGTTGCAGCTTTAAGCAAGTGGATGTCAGAATGATCAGCTCTCCTAGGTCAGCCTTGTCTTTGCTGTTGGCTTTGTGTCCATCTCCTCCTCTGCCACACTCACAATACAACATGAGAGCACACTTATGAGGCATCCAGGGAGTTACATAATTTATGACCCAAATGAAAAAATCCAGGGATGGCACAGAAGTGGGTGGTTGAAGATACTTTGTCAAAGGATTCAGTCATTCTTCAGACAAGAGAAGTAAACCATAAATCTGAGAGAAGTAAAGACACAGAGTGGCTTTGGTGTTTAATATAAGCTTAATATAAGTGGAGCTACTACAGTGGCTCTGTAATGGGAAGTAATGAAGCACTTCCTTAGCTGTTTTGGGTTTTGTATGTAGAATCTCTTAAGCTCATGAAAGAGAAGAAGAGGTGGTTGTCTCATGTTTGGGCTTTCTACAAACTGCATAAAGGAGCCAATGTAATATAAATATCCTTAACCTAGACCAAAAAGTGGTCCTGAGCTAAAAGGCAAAAGACAAAGCTAAACAAGAGTCTTTTCACAGTATCTCAACTCTAGAATAATTTTTGTACAACTATAATGGACCTGTAATCATGCAAAGCATCTAAATCAAGACTGAACAACTTCAAAAATAAGAACTGCTGTAGCTTCAGCAGAGTTAAAAATACCATATTGAAAAATTAAGATGGGGTATTCAGGCTTCATTATACATCGTTTCTGATCTCTGAGTCTTTGTCTAGCTGCACAAGACTGGAGTAATGTCTTCCTGCTGTACTTTTAGTCCCTGGAATTTTTCCATAATGCACAAATTAAGATGGAAAGTTAGTTATTGTGATCAGAAAAACACGTAATTCAGACTGAGGTTCAAAATTTAAATGTTATCTTTGACTGCAATTTTGCTTTTTCCCCTTCTGGGTTCATGCTGTTCTCATATCAACTATGCATTATTCTATAAAACAATTGTCATGAAATGTTTAAGTAATTTTAAAAGAAATTACATATGAATTCCTTCATGTTTGCTTTCCTCTCATCCACGCTTTGCATTGTATTTGGCATTTTGTGCAGTGCAGGTGAAGAGCATTTTGTCATGAGTAAAGCTGTTCTTTGAAGGACAACACATAGACACTGTATAGCAGCAGGATTTATTTTATTTGTTGTAGACTGGGCCATACCTAAATCAAGAGAGAGGGAGAAACTGTGAACCATGGGGTTCTGTGTAGAAAAACAGAGAGTGATAACTGCCACTTGGAAAGCTGTTTAGATCAGCTTCAGGAGGGAAAGAATGAAATTTGATTGTAGTGGACCTGAAGATGAACACCATCTCCCATTTACTGGCAAATAAGTACTGGTGATGAAAAACTCTTTAATACTTGATCTTGAGGAGCCTTTTTAAAAGAGTCACACATAAGCCCTAAAATATCCAGCTACCAAACGCTTTTGGCAAATCCCTGGCTGAAAAGCATTTATTTCTAAACAAAACTTCTTAAGAAATGATATACCACATGCAGAGAGTGACATTTTTCAATGCCATGATGGTGTGTTTTTCTCTCACCTCAGCAGTCAGTTTACAAGGTGGACACTCAAAGGTGAGATGGACCATACTGGAGATTTCAGCCACATTCAGTGGCTGCAAAAACAATTGTGCAAAAGGAAGACTCAGGCATTCCCTGACCAACAAGAAGCTGAACTCTACTAGAAGCCAACTCTACACATCCAGAAGTAGTTTGACAGCACAGTCCCCTTGGTGGCAACATTGTCCCCATATGCTCACATATGTCCCCTCCATGGTTTTGGTCTATAAGCATCTGCCTGAGGCAGGGAACTAAGGCAATTAAATTTTAGGTTTTCTTGGTAGTTAGCTTCCCCAAGGGACTGAAGTGAGTGCTGTTCCCAGCAGAAATGCTTGCCCAGGCTTGCTGACCATGCATCTGTACAGATGCTGGGAGTGCCTACTCAGTTTTACCCAGCAGGGCCAGCCCCAGTCACTGTCAAGCTGCCCTAAATCCAAACTGGTTGGCTGCTCCCAGCTCAGCAGGGAGAGCCACAACTTCCAACAGAGCAGCTGTGACAACTGCTGGATGTAGCATCATCAGAAACTGCTGTGGGCAGTCCCAAATCCCACTTGGCAGTCCGAAGGCAAACACTAAGACAGAGACAAGACATCAAGAACCAGGGTATCTGCCTGGAGAAACCTGTGAGATACTTAAGGTGGGATTTACATGCATACATAGGATTTGGGAATAATACCTTAAAAGGCTTAATTTGATTATAAAACATGGATTTTCTGTAAATTCTTTAGAAGGAAAGAAAATTCAGAGGTATAGCATGCTGGCTCTCTGAATGCTTATTTTATCAAGCTTCTCAGGTAAAGACAGCACTGGACACCTTGAACCACCTGACATATGATTTGTATCAGCAATTTTTCTGTGCTTTTGCAATTTGATTTTATCACAATAAGGTCAAGGCAGTTGGACATATAAAAATATGTTTCAGTTAATTCTCCTAGACTCTGAACCAGGTTGACACTAACTTCAGATGAAAAAATAAATGCCTGTTGGTCCATAAAACAAGTTATTCCACTAAACAAGTATCATCTGAAAAGAGAAAATCTCACATCCTCACAGAATATTATTCATCCAAGTGGTAACCCATTAGTGTATATCATCTCTAGGTGGACATTTACAAGATATAGGACATAATGGTTTGGCTGCAGAACATTTCTGGAGGAGCAGAAATGATGGAAGAGTGGAGAAACACGAAATCGTATTGTTGAAGTGTCTGACAACTCTCATGTACTTCAATACAGTTCCCATCTCTTTACTCTGCAATGTTTTTACAAAGTGCATGGAAGAATCCTGCATGAAAATCCAGTTGAAGCAAGGCAGGTTGGGCCCCACACAGTTGCTGTAACAATTAAAACAGAACTAAATACCAAACCTACTTATTTTAGGTTATGTTTCTACCACCTCCATCTACTTCAAAATCCAGAAGTAGGTTAAAATTAAACTAGCAGATTTTTTTTTATATTCCTGTTTTGCCTAAGATACTAGATCTATTCAGATAATCACATCTTAAAAATCCTTTTTTTCTAAGAAGAACTATTAAAAAATGCCTGAAGCATTCATAGGATGATGGCCTGTAATTCAGCAAACAAGAGAAAGCTGTCCTGGCCCCTATTTGTACCTGAGTGCTTGTGCTAAAAGATGCAACATGATAGTAACTGCTTTTCTTTTTTTAAAAAAAGCACACTATACGTTTATTTTTGCTTTGTAGCTGTAACAGACCTTTCACAAAAGCCATTTTCTCTCAAGTAATTTATTTCCTTGCAAAATACAATCTACCACATAAAATACAGACCAGCATGTTTCCTTCTAATCCCTTTCAGCTACCATACACTTCAATGTTACTGTAAATAGGTGTTAAAATTTAAGAAAGAAAACATAAGTTAGTGGGATCATATCCTTTTCAAATACTTCAATTCTCCTGCAGTAGAAAAACTTAATAGGGATTCAGAGGGTTTGATTGGTTTTGAAGTTCATGGGAACTATTACACCAGAAAACAGAGTAAATGCTTCAATACAAAATAAGGATCTTCTACCAGAAGATCCTGGGGAAAGCATGACTGAGGAATTAGTGTCATTAACCAACAGGACAGTGATCTCATTTCAGTGACCTTGTTCTATCAGGGGACAACTTACAATGGCAAAGCATTTAATATTAATATGAAAATGCTCTCAAGTGCTTTCTAAAATGTCAGTTGCCTCTCCCCCATTTTACAAGGTATTATTTTGTAACTACTGTATTATAAAACTGTTATGAAGGTATATTATAAGCAGTTACTAATGCCTTTGCTACAGGCTGAACCTATAAGAGCTAACTGGCAATGGGCTGTTATGGGATGCCTATTTAGGATAGATCAAACTAATTCTTCAAACACACCTTGCCAGCATTTTATTTCAGAAAAGTGATAAACTTCTGGTCTTAAGAGCTGTAGTGCTGATGGTTCAAGAGGCAGCTAAGTAGGTAAATACAGTAGTTTTCAGGGTGGGAGAAGAAAGGGGATGGCAAGGGGAGTACAGGCATTACATACCTGATTATACTTTGTCTCTTCTTACACCATAGTCATCATCAGATAGATGTGGGCTATTTAAAAGTGTTTTAGATTTAAATAACACATTTCTAACTTCCCTGCTGGAAGCAGGCAGTCATTGCAGTACTAGAGGAATAACTAAAAATGCCATTCAGCATGAAGAGGCTCAGATGAACCTCCAGTAAGTTTCTCTACACACATTCCAACACTTTTCAGGAGGGTGTAATGATTTACACACTAGTCTTTAAGTACAGGCAGTTTGAACAGCAGATTAGTAACATAAACTGACAAGCTATATGTGCCTGTCAACAATACACAGCAGAGTTGTTGCTGTCTTTGGACTAGAACAGTTGCCATGTAAAAAATACTGTTTATAAAAAAATACATACCCTGAGTCAGAAAGAGACCATGAGTAAGTATTGTGTAGATTTTACACACTAAGCTCACTTCAACTGCTAACAGCTTTAAAAACAGGAAGACTAAAACCTCAAGCCTATGAAGGTCTGACAACAATTTGTGTAATCCTGGTGCTTGTTAAGCCTGGTGTTGATACCTCGGTGTCAGCATCCCTCACGTGCAACAGCCGCACACTGCTTCAGTCATTCTGGGGCTTTCTGTGGAAGTATGTGCAGATCTTCCTCATGGAAACTGATGTGGCTGCAGCCTAGCAAGGAATAAAACCAAAACCAACATGAAATACTTCTAGGTTAACAGTTCATATGCTGCAGGAGTCTCGAAGTCTCCCCTCCATCACTGCTCCAGTTTGCTCAGCTTCCCAACTAAGAGAGTAAATGAAAGGTTCTTTACTACAATCTGTCTCACAGATAAGAGGCTTAGTACCTACAGGAAACACTGTCTAAATCCTAGGGCTGTCTTACTGCCATGAGAAATGCACTCCAGCTGCAGTTTCAGCTTCCCTACAGCAGATAACAGAGCTGCAGATTTCCAAGATACAGCAAATTCAATGAATGCTGTTGGGTATTCCTGGCATCTCCTCAGGCTATGAGAACAACACAAGAGCATCCCAAAATCTGAACCCAAGCATACTGGGGAGGAAAGGTAATTGTCCTATAGTAATCTCTCTCCAGGGCAAATCTCTCTGTCTTGTGTTTGAACAGGTACAGCATAAAGCACAAGCAGTCACAAGTAGTTTCAGGTTTCCTATAACCAAGATTTCGTGGTACAACCACAACATGCAGAGTCCAGCTGCTATGAGTAACTTACGACCTGGGCAAACCACTACTCCTTATCTGATAGAAGTGTTGGAAGGGATGAAATCAGGTAAGAAATGAGGTAAGCCTAATGATGACAACAAATTTCAGCATCAGATATTCAATCAAGAGTACAACTTAAGTTTGATGATTGAAAATTTACCTAACATTTACTGAAATAAGACTCAGTCAAATACACTGGAGGACTTGGGAGTCCAGTTTCATACGAGTCGAGTTTGGTTTGTTTTAAAAAATGTAATTGTAATTTCCTAGTTAAACCCTCATGCCAACATTTTTAGCTGCTTTACAAGCTTAACTTTCATTTCAGACCCTGAGCTCTGTGCCAGGCTTCCTGTACACCAAAACCAGGATGATGTAGGTCAAATCCTGCCCTCTCACTCTTGCCCAATTCTTGTTTCCTGCTAGTTTTCCATTGAAGGAACTGAAGGCATTACTAAATGCCCCACAGTTTCAACATGGGTAACAAATGCTTTTGCTACCTGAGCTGGAAAAGAATTTAGTTCTTTCTTCCAGTGCTTAAGTGGCTTTCCAGTAACATAAACAGGCAGATGTGACGGTGAACACATAAACAGGAGACCTGCCAGGAAAGCTGTTGGCATTATTGTGCCTCTCAAAGTAGATCTGTATTTAAGAAGACAGCTACATCCTTCAAACATCCAGCTGGGATCTCTGAGCTCTTGTGTGCCTTAAGTCCCTTGAAAATGAAGAACACATCATAAAAATTCTGCTCCTGTGTGGAGGGGATTAGTAGAAAACAGCATTAATGTGTCCGGCTTATTGGCCAGAAATCATCCCTTTTGTCCCTAGTCAAAAGGATCAGATAATTCTTTGTGTCTGAGTAGGAGAGAACAAACAAGGGGAGAGTGGCAGCTAGGGATAACTTTTTTCATGAGAATGTTGTTGGCTGCCCTACTTACAGTTTTTGGCGAAGTGGCCACTGCCACAGACTCCTGTCTTTTGGCACCAGGACTGCAGGATGACAGAGGACTGTGTGACGTGCTCTGGCTGCCAGGTCTGCTAGTCCGTAGCTTCTCTCCCAGAGCAGACAACCAATTTTTTCTTTCAGGAGAACTGTTCTCTTTATCTATCACCTCAGTGTCTTTCTCAGGTGGAGATCTGAAAAGATGGGCAGAACTTTGAATGCCTGATGGATTAATATGGCTTTCAGAAAGGGAAGGCTCTTTTGGGCTGTAGCTGGAGCCTTCACAGTCATTAGCCAAGTCAGCCAGGCTGGGAGAGTCTTCATCAGAAGCTTTTTGGTCTGTAACCAAGTGACATAAATTCAGCTTGGATTTCTTAGCTGCATGGTCCAGCTCAGTCACACAGCTACAGGCCTGCAGACACTTCTGCCCTGCATCAGCCTCCTTGCTGCAGTCAAGCCTTCTCTTGGCACGCTTTTCAAACTGTGAGTGTGGGACTTGAGGAGGGCACGCAGCTTCCAGGAGACCCTGGGTGACTTCTGCCAGGGCTTTTCTAGGAGAAGGAGCCTTTTTCTCCACTTCTGGAGGAGAAGAGCATGGAGTCCTTGTAACCCAGTGTTTGATGGACATTTTGGAGGAAGGGATGAGTTTGGGAGACGCACAGGGGCTGACTGCAGGTGGCTTGGCTGGGGTGGAGGATGTGGTGGTCAGGGTTTTGAGAGGGACTGTCGGAGTGTTGGTGGACAGCGGAAGGTCTCCGGAGTGAGTGGGAGCACAGGCAGCAGGCCTTGGCGAGGAAATGCACACGCTGCCTGATCTGAAGGCCTTGGCAGGAGTGCTCTGTGGGCTGACTGGTGGCCCTGAGAGGAGAGAAATAAACACTCTGATGAGGAACACAGAACAGCAAATTAAGGACAGTCTTTATAAAAGCACCCTTTCCAACCAGGAGATCAATCAGTGCTGACCCTATGCCTCAGATATACCTTTTTGAATTAAGAAGTTGTATAAATCCCTCTAATTTTGGTTAAACTGGTACAAGTCCTTTATAAAATCCTGTATCATGCTGATAAGTATAATACAGTACATTTGAGTAATGTCTGATGTCTATCCCTTTGGTAATGAGTGCTCTTACATGAGCTACAGCCAAAACGAGCAGACAAAACAAATCTTGAGTCTTCCAATTTTATCTAGCTTTGCTGAAGCTGTGCATTGGTTCAGTCCAGACAGCTGCCTGGCAAAAAGGGTGATCTCCCACCTGCCCTCCATCTTTAACAGGACAAAGGCACTGTAAGCAGGTTCCATGGCTAATTACAATGCCAAGGAAGCCTTACAGTGTGATGTCCTACCATGTGTATAATGCTCCCAGTCAGGTGTTATTAGCTGCATATTTTAAAGAATTTTTTTGAAGTGTGAGAACAGTGAAGGACATACTTTTATTCTCTTGTCTTTTTGCTGGAGGATTTTCTGCAATGCCGTATTAGAATGTACACAGTAGGTATTTACCACACCCAGGGAAGTATGAGAAATTCTTCACCTACAGAACAAGGACTTAAATTCCAAAGGAAATAATATCTCTCAACAAATGATTTCTAAACATGTATGTCACAGTAGCTTTTGAGCTCATCAGCCAAGATATAGATGTCCCTGCTTGTAAAAGAGAAGTTCTGAACACTCAGAAAACAGCAGTCATAGGCAGGGGCCTAAGGACCTCACTAACAACAGTGGGAATCATATATAGCAAAGAACTCGGTCTGCAGCAATATTAAAGAGGGTTACTTTAATTTTTTTCAAATTTTCTTATTTCCAGCCCCTTCCAACAGAGAACATATTAGTGGGTTTGTAAGATGCCTGCTTTCTCATTCACCTAACTCATGGTGAAGCAATTAAATAGGATAGTTCCTCAAGTTTACTCTGTGCACTTCCACTGCTGGGCATGAGAGCACTGAACATTTTGTGTATAGCAGGGGTTTAATCCAAACTCCCCACTCCCAGCACTAGCACTGAACTATAAAGCACCTCATTAGAACAATGAGAAGTCTAGTGTGAATAACCTGCCATTTTCTTTACAATGCTGGGCTGTCTCACACACGTGTTGAGTGAGCACCCACATACCTGGTTATACACCATACTAAGCCTCTTCTGATCCTTTTACTGTATTGTCTAATTAGCAACCAAAATACAAGTACTGTTGCATCAGAACAAAATCAAATAGGATCCCACTACAAATAACTTCAACACAAAAAACAGAGTTAAAGGCTCCTTTCCTGATAAAATATGCTACTTCATAACAACTTGCTCCAATCTGGACTACAAGAACGTAACTGCCAAGACTTCTTCTAATCTTTAGTTTAATGAGCCCTTACAAGACAATAATAACTCAGCTGGGAAATTAGTTGCACTCAAAAATCTAAGCTCCTAGAGGGAGAAGTAGCAAGCTCAGCAACTCTTCATCCATAATGACCATTACAAATTCATTCAGCAGAAATATTGCATGACTAGTTGAGTACGAGCACTCTGAATCCCAGACCAGTCTGCAAGTTAAGCAGTGGACACATTGGATAATAGAAAAAGTTATCCTGGGAGTAGGATAAGTATTATGGCAAGAAGCAAACACAAATTTGAGATAAAGAATAGGAAAATCAGGCTTGCTTTTTTTTTTTTCCTAAGGCTTCATGCATTATTCAGGCTTCTACTAAGCCAGTTTTAAGCTGTTTCCATTTATGCTGCCATTGCATGTAATACAATACTGCAAATACCTGCAGTCAACCTGCATCACACCAAGGAAAATTATTTTGGATGTTTCCTACCTTCTCTGCCACAAACCTTCTAGAATGGTATTATCAATCAAATTCTAGGTTAAGAATCAGAAATTGTTCACACCCAGGCCTGCTCCAGAAATTTGGTTACACAAAACCACAGAGAAAGCAGTACAACTTAGAGAAACCACAAAAGTAATTGCCAAAGAAAAGGAAACTCTGCTTGCCACACTTGATGATATAGGTCAACAATCAATACACAACCTCAATCTCACAAATTGTTCCACAGAAATGGGTGGGGGAACCACCTAGATTCATCCCAGCAGGTCTGAAATAGTACTCTGCTTGGCAGCCCTGAATTAGTCTCTGCAGATAACTCCTATATTCTAACAGCACATGTTTTGTGTTCAAGAGCCAAGGTCAGCAGGAAGCCTGCTGTTGTGTTTGCAGTGTCTGTGTACTTCCTCTTCCCTCTTGTGTTACTTTAATGCAGCAAGAGCAAGGAGAAATAAGTAATTTTTTTCTGGTATTATTGCCAAACCTGCAAAGTTTTAGTGTATAAAATACTTTAGATGTCACATTTCTGGTCTAGACCTATGCTTGCTTCTGCTTTTTTTGAAAATAGGACATGAAGGGATTTTTGAGCCCTCTCTGAGGAAGAGTGTGTGCACACACAAAACAATTACCAGTTATGGAGTGGATCTGGCACTCTCCCTCCTATTGTCCTGCAAACTTCCTGCTAGACTTGTTACTCACTGCTGAAAGGTTAGAGGTAATGTTATCCCATAAGTGGGATTTGGAGACCTTCAGCCTTTATTTGTGTTAGCCAAGATGAAATTCATTTGGAGGGTGGCTCGAAAAGATAGGTGGAATGCAGGAAGTCACAGCAGCAGCTGCTGGGAAGCTATTGTATTCTTAGTTTCAGAGCTACTCTACAGAGAAGCTCATCTTACTTCACTTTAGGGGGAGGGCAGTTCTCCTCCTTTCACCTACTCTACTGCAACAAATTACAGACAAATCAAAGGCTACAGACACTTCAAAGTAATATTATTATCAGGATTCATAACATTTCTACAAAGCCCAGGCTTTGTAGAAAGGTACTGCATTTGTTCACTAGTCTTAACACATGAATAGATTATTAATTCTGGGACATTACAACCATCCAAATTGTCTACATGTTTTTTTGAAGTACTTTCACTACACAGAATTTCATTTAGCTGTATCTGGTCAGTACCACTGACCAAAGCTGAAGAAAGAGAGACAATAATGATTACTGCACCCAAGAAATCTGTGCACAATTCAACTATGGGCAGAAGCAAAGAGTTTAAACTTCTATGGCTGTGTATGTCCTCTCAGCCCTTTCCAGCAAACTGGAGAAAGCATATGATCTTACTGCTCTCAGTTATTATTTGATATAAAGAAAGAAAAAGTGTGAGTTGTTGCTACAATGATATCTCCTTTGGCTGTTTAATTATCCAACCCTGCTGAAACCCATGAAAGTTCTGGCTGCCCAACAAGCTGTGTCAATGAGTATTTGCAGTCCGGCCATACAGACTTTGCCATACTTGTAAGCTATTTCAGCTAGCTTGTCCTGTTGGTGGCAGAAGTACTGACAAGTAGAAGTGTTTGTCTGGCTATATGAGTAATTGCCTAATATGAGAAAAACCTCAGAAGGCTAATAAGACAAGCCAAAGGCTTTTGTTGGTACAGGGAACAGACATAATTCAGCAGCCATGTTGCAGAGCAAAATAGCTCAGGAGCCCTACCTGCTCCATGTTGTTCTTCTGGCTTCTTCTGAGTGACCCAGCCCACCAGGTTGGCTTTTCTGGATACTGATTTCTCCTCCTCAGGACAACGTCGTAAGCGCCAAATTCTCACAGTGTTGTCATCAGAGCATGTGGCAATCTAAATATAAATTTGTGTGTTAGAGTAACCAGGACACATCCTATGGATAACAGGCTGACTGAACTGGAACAGCTACATCCAACACACCATGCCAATACGAATGATGGTGAAGCTTGGCTGAAGGGGTACGAGATTGACCATTAAACAATGACAATAACCCAACTCTGTTTCATTACTGTACCATGCAGCCCTATTTCTTTAAAGCAGGCAAGGCTGCTGCATCCATTTCTTTCTGCTATGGAAATCTCAGACACCACCAACCATTTGCCTCATATGGCTGTGTAAGATACACTGGTCTGCTCAGGAAGGGTCACGGAACATTTTGAGATTTCAATCCCACAGAAGACAAAACAGCCATGCTCCTTTTTGCACCTGCATCTTGATCTGCCTTTGTTGCTGAGGCCATCTTCTGCTTGGGGACAAACATTTGCAGCACACCAAGAAGGTGACATTGGAAGGCTGTTGCATGAGCTGTGCTATCTCTTCAGAGTCAGATGTCAGCAGTATCTGGCGGAGAACCCAACTCTGCCAGGAACACTGCTCTAGAGCCCTGCCGCAGTATCACGCGCTCCAAAAGGATCTCTGGAATCCCGACCAGAGGAGCAGCACCCATCTAGCCCACATTTTATGGCTCTCTTCAGGCAGATTAGCTGATGACTCAGCAGGGAATCGGTAGAAAGAAAAAGGAAATGCTGTGGTGAAAGTTCATAGCAATCTGAACGGGGAAAGAGTCTCCACTCCAACCTTTGTCACACCAACGTTGTCCCTACAGAAAGCAACCTTGCCTCTCAAATCACAGCAAACAGCCTCCTGACCTGTCTTAGCTCCATATTTTCCACTTTTCCTCATGCTTTGGCATCTGAACAATGGCTGACTATTTCTTCCCTGTGTCAGTAACAATTTTAAAGGCTGAATTGGTTTGCATTTCCAACAATGCTGGGCTACCTCTAGATCACAGATTTCATCTGAAATGCCAGTTCTCATAATATGACCCTTACAAAACTAGAACAATTCCTGATGTTTCCCTACAAGACTCCCACCCTCCTACACACTCCTCCTGTACTGCTTTTCTGAAACCCTGGTGCTGCCATGCAAGCTAGGGAAAGCAGCTGACCTCTTTAATATTGTGAGGTGGAAGAAACTCTGGCTATCATTAGGACACTGTTCAGGAGTTTTCAGGGTTATTTCTAGTTTTGAGCTAGGCAAAATATTTGACTGAACTTCTCACTTCAATTGTTTTCCTTTTAGTAATACCTCGTGCATAACTACTGACCCAATTTCACTGGAGGCTCTTTTTGTCAAAAAACCAGCTCAGATTTTGAAAAGAGGTCGCAATGAAAAGAGTCCATATGTTTTGTAAAGGGCATTCAAAACTTCTTGCCACTCTGTACAAGACTAGCAGATGTATCAATGGTCAGAGGGAAAGTATGATGTGAATATGGAATAACAAAACAAGCCTTTGGCTTATGAAAGCCCTGACTAAATGATTTCATTGTTTTGTCTCTTATAGGTAGTATCAAGCTCTCATCAGGAGAGGTCTTGGCTGATTTGCAATTTCTTAGGACTTCTCAATTAGCCTAAATTACCTGAAAATAATAAAAAGGTTCTGATACGTTGTGCTAATGTGATATGGTTGGATTGCTGTCCCCTAAATGAACACTTTTAGAAATAATTGACTAAAAATTTCCTCCCAAAACAACAAATGCTGCTGGCATTTTGAAAAGCAGATGTTGTCACATCACATCTATTGTTTCACAGTCAACACCATTTTGCAGAAGACAAACCTTAGTGAAGTCTGAAGGACACCAAGCAATGGAGGTAACTTCCTGAGAGTGACCAACGAGTATCCGTGGAGGAAGGCTGGGCTCAGAAACCTTAAAAATTCCACAGAAAAACAAGCAAACAGTCAGAAGGCACACAGCCTAATATATATCTGCAAGAAAAACCGCATAGTCCACTTGTGAAGTGTGTGGATACTTCCCATCTTTCCTGTATGAAATGCACAAATCAAATGCTCTCAGCCTGTCATCATGAGGCAACAACTGAGGAAGCCCTAAGCAGCAGTTCATGGAAACACTTGTTCAATTCCTCCTACACACAGGAATTCTGCCTCCAGAATTGTCAGCCCCAAAAAATGACACAAGCATTTTGAGTACCTCTACCTGTTCTAGGTAAGATGCTTAAATGTTGGGAGGCTCGTATTTTGAATCAGGTTAGGCAAATATATTCTGCTGCTATTTTACAAATGTCCCAGTCACAGGTCAATGGTTTATTGAAAAAAAGAAACCACTGCCAACAAAATCCTATAGATGAACCTTCACTGGCTTCAGACCTGGCATTGCCAAGTGCCTGTTCCTGCTCCAACCAATCAGCTGGGCCAGAGACCCTCTTAAGAGTTCACAAAAACGCTCTCTAAATCGCCCACATTCATTCAACTGATCTCTATTTCTCTCACACTCTTCATAAAAATCTTTCTCCTGTTCTACAGTATTGCTACTTATCTTTGACTCCAGCTCCTCTAAGTGACAGACAGAGCTGAAGCCAGCATTAAGTGGCCCAAAGAAGAAAACACACACACATAAACACATACACATACATAGATTCTATCCAAGTTTTGCTTGCTTTGAGTAGGCAATCCTTTCTGAAGCGGTGAGTCACATCATTTATGTGACATTATAAGGGAGATTTATCAAGGAGATTTGCATAAATGACTAAGGGAATGAACAGATCCTTTACTGTGTGGGAAAAGGAGCAGACATTACATATAGGTTTCAAAGGAAGATGCAAGACTTTGGGGAAGGCTTCTGATTTACACACATTTTTCTCTTGTGCATCATCTCCCACAACAGCCTGCAAAACTGCAGCTGAATATCCAGCTTCAGAACTCAAGTTTTTCTGATACAAACAGGTTCATCTTAACAGGACCCTTTTATTCCCCCTGACACGACAGAGGCAATCACTTGACTAAATATCCAATAAATGCCTTGGTCAGAGAATTCCCCTCACTGCCAAAACATGCAATGCCATGGAAACTAAATCCCTATTTAGGGAATAAACAACAGATCTTGGTGCAGAGAACACCTTCACTTAAGAGTTAATAACAGTCTTGCTATTACACACTCATAGCAGACACAACAGTGATCCAGTAGCCACTGATTGCTGGAAGGAAAGCAGAGGAAGGGAATTACTCTTTCTAGGACATGGTGGTTTTACACTACAGTAGTGTAAATTAAATCAACTACACCCAATTTTATTACTGGGAAGTGAAGAAGAGTGCAGAGTTATGGCTGTGTCACTGTGTTTGGCAGAAGACTGTCAGCCAGTCTGCGCATGTTAAGTCAGGATTAGCCACAGCACAGGCTGCTTTTTGTCCTGAATTAACAGGATATTCTTGGGGAAGTGAGGCCTATTGTGGAAAGGTTAAAAAGAGAAACCTAGGAAGTGAGACTTTTTTTAATTACTCTCCTCACTGGAAACAGCTGTTACATCCATCTTCAAGATGCAGCATAAAATGGTGTCTATGGTTTTGTGCACCACATGATACAGAAGCACGTACATTCCAGGGCTGGGACAGACCAAACCATAGCTTGATATGGTTTCCTGGGAGTGATCCACATCAAAGGATTGAAAGAACAATGGAAGTACATGACTACAAATAGTATATTTTTATTACCAGGAAGGTACCTCAGATAGGTATCATCTTGGCAGAGAAAAACCTCTCTCTCTTCAGCTTTTATAATCTTATGGTTGTTCAAGAGTGAGAGTTCATTAATTAATGAACTTCTAATTTAAAAAAAAACCAAACCCAACAATAAAGAAAGTGTCCCTTGCCTGGAAGTGACTTAGATATGAAAAGAGACTGAAACAGCAACCTTGTCAGCAATAACTTCTATCCACAGTGTTCCTCATGCAAACACAAACTTAGCACTGCTGCAAAAGTTTCGCAAAGAAATCATCTAAGTGGAAAAGGTCTTCCTCTGCATTTTATTCCTCTTAGATACAGAAAGAGCTCCTAATTAAGGCCCTTACAAATATTACCTGTTAACTGCTCATGCAACATCTAATCATCGGTTTTTTTTCACAGCATAGTAAGTCCTCATGCCATGAAAAGATACATATGTCTCAGAGTCAAATCTGTCAACATTTAAATTAAAAAGCCTATGAAAAGAGACAAATTCACTGGAAGTCCCACTTTCTAACATGATTATGGGATTAAAATAAAAACAATCATCTAATGATTTATTATATAAATATGCAATATGATCTATCACTCATATGCGATAGCAACAGAAGACTTCTGTACATGAATGCACTTTAAATGTGCTCAAATGCTTCAATTTTGAGATATAATGACATCCTTGAATACTCTCAACTGAGTCCCAGCCTGTGTTCCAAGAAAGTATCAAAACACATGAATGCAGAATGTGCAACTCAAGTTCACACAGGCATTTTTGCTGAACTTGCACAGAACACGAGGAGGGTTAAAATTACACCCCTTGGCACAGCAGTCATGCTACCACACTCCTGCCTCTACTGAGTGAGCAACCCAGCTGCTTACAAGTGTTCTCCAAATTAAAGAGGCTACATGCTCAAACCACAGCCTCAGCAGGCTGACCCTCTCCTCTGAGAGGTTTGTATTTTACTTTCAAATTCGTCATGAAATGGATGCACAAGTCAATATTCCCTAAAAATTATCCCAAACCTGAAACAGGCAGTCACCTGTGGTTTCTGTCTATTCTACTCTGTTTCCATATGAGGAACATGGAGAACAGAACCTGAAGCATGCCTTATTCTGAGGTGCCTGCTGTTATCTTAGTGACATTTGAATTTCCTGCTCGGCACTACAAGATGTTAAGTGAGGAAGCCCCTCAGCTGTCAGACAGTGCTTTGGAATTTTGCTGAAGGCTCTGGCTGAGCCCTTGCTATAATATCAAGGCTTTAACTACTGTAAATTAAGCATGAGAAAAAGCTATGTCTGAAGCAGGAGCTGGAAAAGGGGAGAGGTGGAGGGAAAGAGTGCCCTTTAAAACAATTAAATTTTTAGATTTCTGCTAATGTGCTCCATTGCTAAATATGAACCAAGAACTGTCTGTCTACTTGTCATAGCTGTCTGAATCAACAGGGTTGAAAGGATTTTAATGCCCATTAAAACCAGATTAAGAACAGCAACTTGCAATAAGCAGCAGCGATGAGAGATGTACTGATGGCAGGAGGTTAGCTCTGTTTTACATTAAACAATTACATGAAGCCTTGACAGCAACACACACACTCCAGGCACAACGTGCCAGGAGCTAGCTGCACACTGCTTTGGGTAGGACTGAGAAGCAAGGGGTGTTCCATGTGAACATGAAAAGCAAAAGCAGCTCCAGGCTGCATGCTTGGGTCTCCCCCCAGTGTCTCACCTTCCAGATGTACGCGTTGCTGTCACTCGAGCCACTGACCAGGAACTGGTCATCTGGGCTGGTGCTGGATTTGATGTAAAAGGTTGAATTCTGATGTCCACTGAAAACAGCCACTGTGAAGAGAAAATAAAAAAATAAATAAAAGCTGCACTCAGTGCACAGCCCTGGAGTCAGTTGTGCAAGGAGGGCTGATCTTACAGGCTTTTCCTGCCTAGCCACATATCCTTTGGAGAAAGTGGTTGCACTGCTCTCTTGCTCTGGGACTCTGGCAGCAGGAAGTTTTTATTATTCAACTGGAGCCCTTCAGGCTTCCCAAACAAAGCAAGGGTAGTTTCATTAAAGCTCTAGCTTTGCCCATATCACAAGCAGGCTCAGCCATCACCTGGGCTGCCCCACTACTCTGGTTCAGGTTCCTTGTCTCTTCCTCCCTCAGCCACCATCACCAGTCCTGCTACATCAACAAGGGCAGTCCCACAGCAGGAGCCTTCTTCCACACAGGTGACAACAAAGGCACTGCCTGCTCCTTCCTCCCACTGCCAGCATCTTTATTTCGTCAATAACACTTGCATTTTGTCAGTCATGCTGTCCTGTATTTACAGCCTTAGTAGTGTTTGCTAAAGCCTTGAAACCATCACCCCAAATGGCTGACACTCCCGCTGGCACGAGAGCCGAGTGTGGCTCTGGAGTGCTTGGCTGCACCATGTCCTGTCCTCTCCTGGGGCACAAAGCACAAGTTTCCCGGGGTAGTCCCAGGCTGGGCTGGCACCGTCTCCTCCAGCCCTGTTTTAGCAGTGGCTCTCGCAAAGGAAACAACCCACAGACCTGAGGACACGTGGGTGCCTTCGGTGGCCCTTGAAGAGCTGCAAGACCCTAAAATACCCTTTGATATTTTTTTTTGCCCACAGCTCTCCCAGTGCAGCAGCCACCAGACAGTGAATCCCTCCCTAAACCAGGCAGCAAGTGCTGCTACAGGAGGATTTCCTGACGAACTAAAGCCTCCTCAGCGCTGGGTAAGAGCAGCCACCGTGAGGGCGGCACAAGGGCGGGCAGGCACTGCCCTCTGCGGGAATCACGGCGCTCCAAGGAGCTGCACCGCGAGTTCCAGCCAGCTGGAGGAGTGATGGAGACTGCTCGAGTTCCATCCAGCTGGAGGAATGATGGAGACTGCTCGAGTTCCATCCAGCTGCAGCGATGGAGGCTGCTCTCCTCGGCTGCACACCCAAGGCAAGAGCTCCATGAGGAGGCCAAGGGCGGCCCCTGTGAGGGGACAGGCCGGGCAGCCCATTCCCACAGGGCAGCCGGCAGTGGGGATTAACCTCAACAACCAAGCTATTAATATTTACTACTCGAAGCACTTCACTCTGGAAGCATTCCCACCCACCAGACTGCCTTCCTGAAGAGCAGACAGAAGGACACATTGTTCATTTAATGTCAGTCAACTGCTAGACTGAAAAAAGGCAATGGAAAATAAATTACGTGTCTGGCTGGAATGCATCTAACATGTTTTGCCACTTTCTGGGAAGTGGCCACTGGCCTGTGACAAAGCAGCTTCATGCACCAAAGGCTCTGGGCTATCCTGTGCATGTAAAGGTCATGGATGCAGAGCTGAAGGAATCTGAAAGGCTGAAGCATCTCAGTATGCTGGGGATCCTTTCTCCCAGAAATAGCAGTAGAAGCTAAATTGAAAAAACACCTTAAAATACCTGAAATTATCAGGTGATCACTTTCAATGGATTTATATCTAAAAGTCTGACAAATCAGTGACTGCCAGTAAGCAGAAGATTCAAATTTGCTTCAGGCTGGATAGTAATCCCTTGCTGTCTAACTAAAGCTAACACACAAACTACCATCAGTCTCTCTCTGGGTGAACCAGTATCCATACTCATAAAAATTTCTGTGCTATTAATTTTATGTGGATAGCTTAACACAAAATGTGGATCTCTCCTGCATAGCTTTAGAGATAAGAGCATGGAATAGGTTTCCTTCAAGTGTTGAACCTGGTCCCTGTCTCTCTATTTCAGAGGGACAAACCTGACTTTCTACGCTCTGTAATATCTATCTTTTTTGCAGCTATTTCCACAGATATCATACTTACCTGGAGTGGTCCTTAAACTTGTCATATTGAACATGTAGATACTGTCATCAGTGCAGTTAGCAAACAGATTAGCACCAGTGGAATCCAAAACCAGGCTAGAATATCCTACACACAAAGATAGAAGTTCTTCATAAGAAAAAAAAATTTGGAAAAGAGACATTCTCAAATGACCCGAGAATGAAACTTGGAAAGAATCTGTAATATGTATGAGACTGACATGGTAAAGTTTCTATGTTTAACAGAGCACTTGCTGAAGAAGAAATGTTTTTAGAATAACATCTACATTTTCTCATGAGGATTCAGGGTGGTATTTAGAACAGGCAAGTGATTTACTTGATAGTTTCAACAGATAATAGGAACAACCAATTGTAGAAGCAGAGGTCAAAAATAAAGAGAAACCCTCATGCTTTGGTAGAATAAGCCATTCTTTGATTTGCTAGTGATTCAGGTTCAAGAAAAATCTTTTCCTGCAGGCAAATTATGTCACAACCACCTCCTTGAGGATTTTCCTCACGTTCCTGGGACTGACACTGACCATTACCATGTTGCTTATACAGATCATAGGAATTACTGTGTTGCATCAGAGCATTGAAAGGCATTAAAGGTACAAAGAAGACGGAGAAACATGAACAAGTGTGCTACTATTTCTGATAACAGTTTCAAAAGGTGATAATAGAAAAACCCAGTCCAGTCTCTTGTCTTTACAAGATACAATGCAAAGGAAGTTCAATCTGAATTTTACTCATGTATCAAAATGACTAGCTAAATGCCCCATCAAGAGCTTTACTGCTCCTCATCATGTTTATGATATATATATTTCTTTTCATGTTTATGAAAATGCACTGCTGAAGCTTTTGCAAGTTTTTACATTAGTGCAGTGATATAAAAGTCAGGCACGTTTGGTCTTGAACTTGAAAATTTGGTATTGGCAATCAAAATACCCTGCAGAGTCTGCCAGTCTGATCAGCAACTGGCCATAAAGATAAGAAATGTCTCTGTCAGTACTCTTAAATTCACTCTGTAATAAACCCATGCCCAGTGCCTTACCAAGCTTGCGAGTGCTGGTTCCAGGGTAGCAGAAAGACCTGAGGGGCAGCGGGTCCTGCCGGAAAGCAGCGTAGTTCCTGCGCAAGTCCCACACTTTGATCACACTGCAACAGAAAAGCATGAGTGTCTTCAGCTTCCAGATTTCCCTTTCCATGCTGATAAAGCCTTTTAAGAGCACAGGAAGTCAGGTTGCTCATGACTGAGGAGTGCCCCGTGCTAAGGAGGCAACAACTGAGCAGAAACAAGAACAATTGCTCCGCTGGCCATGGGTGAGGAGGCAGCACTGCCTTCTGTAACTAACACAAGATAGAACAAGAGCCTTCAAGCCACCTTCCTTTAACTGGTAAAAGCAAATACGAGGATGCCCTTACACTTCTTATAAGTAGTTTTACTTTGTAGTTTTAAAAATTAAGTCTTCCATTTTTTTTTCCTTGCTCTTTGGAAGCAAGTCTCTGTCACAAACCATAGGCAGGAGAGTCAATCTTATCTGCCTCAGAAAGGCTCTGACCACATGGAACCTACTAAAGAATAGAGTCCAAGAAGATCATTTCCATGCTAACCAATCAGGCAGTTTGCTTGAGCTCCAAGATGCTGCAAGGGATCTGGCACCTAAAAGAATGTGTCTTTTGTAACTCAAAGCAACATTTTCTCAAGCATGCCTACACATACCCAGGCCCTGACCACCCACTCACATCCAAAAAGGCTGTCTAACAATAGTCTGTCTGTGTATGGTCTCACAGGTCCATGAGAATAGAGAGAGAGAGAGAGAATTGCTCTCATTCTGCCCCACAGCTAAGACACGAAAATGAGCATTTACCACATATGCACAATTTGTCCACTGCTGCAATCTCCAGTAAGGAAGTAAAGCCAATGGAAGCTGACAGCATAGGCTGTTGATTCCACCTAGCAGAAACTTTAGCCTCGTTGGCCACTGAGTGATCTTAGAGAGAAAATCTCCCAATCTTTTTATGCCACTGAGAATACAGAATAGACAGAAAAGCAAGCATCCTCCCTCCTTACCCATCAACAGCTCCTGCAGAGATAAGAGTATGCTCATCCTGAAGCAGCACCACAGTTACACTCTGCTGGAAATCCTTAAAAAGAGAAGAAAAAAGAACTTTATTTTCTTTTAAGGTCAGGAAGATCTTGCTGCTTAGTTCAAGGCCATGTGAATGCAGGGAAAACCTCCTCCTAGTGTGGTAGGAAAACCTAGAAACACCAGATGTCATTTAGGACACAATAATCCTTTGAACATTCCCACTAGGGAAACTGCCACTAAAAAATAAATGTTAGGGCAGCAGTTTGAGATTACACCCTTCAGGTCACAGATAAGAGAGCTGCCTTCAACACAAGATTTAATAGATTAAAAATGAACAGGTCTTACTCCAGTGAGGCAGTAATTTGTCTGGACAAATTAGGGGGGCAAAAAAAAAGACAGAAAAAAAATTTACAACCTTCTATATCCCCCCCCCTCCAAAAAAAAGGAACACTGGCCACTCCTTTGCTCTTTGGGAAAAAAAAATGTATTTTCACATAGCATTTGCCCAGAGTTGGCTTTTATGGCACGTGGGTTGTTAGGCAACTAAACTAATTAGCCATAGCAAGTGACCGTAACAAAAAAACCTGTCTCTACAAAGATAAATGGAAGCATTTACCACATTCAACCCACATACTTCTCACTATATTTACTTGAAAAAAATTCTGTGGATAACACTGTCCTCAGAAGAGAAATTTTGTTAGCTGGCCAGATACCCACCACCAAGGGAGCAAGTCCTCTCAGGTTCTGCCTCTTCTTCTTGGGTTTGGAAGGAGTCTGCTTGTCAACCACGTTGTGTGCTCCACTGATTTGATTCACCTGCCTGTAAAATCCATCTGAAAGAAATCAAACACATCTCAATTAGTAGCTTACATGCAATTTTGCTATCACTTTAATAAAACAGGCAACAGCTTGGAATTAGTCCTAAAAGGTGACTGAGGCTAACCTTTAAAATCATTACTATATTCTGGAAACAAAAATTTCTTACACATGAAAACAGTAAAAAGAACATGGTACAAAAAATTACAGAGGTCAGTGTAGCATGGACAATGAAACTAAAACCGATCTAGACAGGCTGCCTTTGGAAATCATTACCCCCTGGTCTGTTATTCCCATGCATCCTGGTCTCGAGCGTTCAACCCATCTCATCCCAAGCAGAGCTGTGCTCACTGGAAGGTTTCCAGTGCTTTTCCACTCTATTTTATAACTTTCTGTTTAGCCTTTTGTCTGTTACTTTATGAAATGTACTGCTTTACTAGAGTAATGCAACTTTTCTACTTTTTTTTCCTACACCTTCCACTTCAGTCATGTGGAGTTAATCTTTTCCTCCACTTGCCTGCTTGAAAAGCCAGGGTACCTTGGACAGACAGAAGAGAAAGACATAGTCAGGCAAAGAAACTGCTGTGGCAGAGCAGGGAACTGGGAAAAGGCACAAGGGGAAGGGGCTAGAGAAGGAAAAGCTCCAGGAAACAGAAAGAGGAGCAGAATGAGCTCACACCGTATTTTTAGTAGGTTTTCCCACAATATATTCAGTTGCTGCCAGCACTTACAAGCTCCTTTTTTTCTACACTTTCTGCCTTCCTTCCTTCCCTGGCAGGAGCCTTTCCAGTTTTTCTTCACCCCTCTGGATGGCTCTGACCTAAGCAATCTCTCCCATCTCAACTGCTTTTGTGCTGCCCTACAGGGATGCATTCTGTATCCCCTCATCTCCTTACCTGCACACAGGGAATGATCAAACCAGCCTGTGTATGTATCATGTGCAAATCTGGGACTGCTGCAAAGTGGAAAAATGTACTATACGTAGCAGAGATACCTATTCATCCTTTTATAGTACTAAAGCAGTACAGTTAACTGAGAATCCTCTGCTGCCTCTTTTGTAATCAAAAGTATCAGTCTAACAAGTCCATCTGAGCAGTCAGTGCTTTTAGATGAGATTCAGATATGTATCAAAAAATGCTTGGTAAGTTTATTTACCTTTCTTGTTGCACCTGGTATCCCAAACCATGATGTTTCCATCTCTCCCTCCAGTACAGAAAACAGCTGAGACAAAAAAGAAGTGTTATTAGCTTCCAAAAGCATTAATTTATTTAACTGGATGCAGTACAATGCCATCTATGTACCTCTGGCTCTTCTGTCCCAACACTTGGGATGCCAGCCCATGTGGAAATACAAAACTCAGGCCATTGTTTTGCCAGGCTTTTTGACTTGTTCCCTTACTCTCACTATTCTTTTCTTATTCCCACTAGAGGAACCAGCTTATGGAAAATGTATTCACACACTCAGGTATAGAAGCAGATATCCCATTTTATCTTTTGAAATGTGCAGATTTTAGCATCAGGACACCATCACGTTCCAACAAGTCAATTTTGCTTTCCTGGCTGGGTGACTGCTCAGGCCTATGCTATTTGTACCTGTCAGATTCCAAAGCCCTTTTTTAGCCCTTAAAGTACTTTGCCAGGGGGAAAGAAGCAGGAAAAAACCAGACAACAGGGAATATCAACATTTACCTTTCTCAAATCTAGAAAAAGCAACTGACTTGAGGCTGCACTGGTGACCTTTGCATATGCCAAGAAGCTCGCCAGCTCTCACATCCCACACCTTGGCTGTCTGATCTCCTGAGGCAGTGACCTTCAGAGGGAAAAATAAAAAGCTTTAGTCATTTTCTGTACACAGTTGCCAAAGCATTGAAAATAAAGTTAGATGGCAAAAGACTGCTTACAATCCTGTGTTCCCCTGGCACCCAGGCAAGGTCAAATACAGCATTTGAGTGAGCCTGCCATTCTAAGAGGAAAACAAAAGCCAAGATTAGTTCAGTGCATTGCAGCATGACTGTTTTGCAGAAGACTGAATGACATCAGACACTGAAATCAGAAATCTTGTCAACAGTTCACCTTAGGTGTGAAAAACAACACAGAATAATTCATCTACTACTGCTGTTTTAAGAGCACATTCATGCTGCTGCTTTGTAAAGAAAACTCAGCAAAGTATTGGAAGATTTAAGTACTGCCTACAATTTATGTCTTAAGGACTTGCAAAAAGCTCTCTTTGATTCCAGCAAATCCATACTTGTCACATCAAATGAAGATCACTCTCTATACAACATTTACCTTTAAAGATGAGCTTCTTGGTGTTTTGTGCTTCAGTATCATACAGTCTAACAAACCCTTCTTCATTTGCAACTGCCAGGACCTGCTCCAAATTTGGGGCTGAAAAGAAATTGAAACGTATTGTATTATATAGCTAATACATAATCATGCCATGCTCTTTGTGAAAGGCCACAGATGCTTTAAATAGGGAATGCAGCAAATATATGGCTGTGAAATAAACAGCATTTACATAGCAACCTAAGTGTTAAAACACAAAAATATTGGCAAACATTTTTTCTAGATGTTCCATTCAGGAATGACTATACATGGGCAACCAAATGGCTCCAGGAGCAGCTTCTGAGGTATTGCCTTTCACCAGCTATAATAGTTCTCTAGTCACAGTTTTCTGTAGAGTACATATCATCTACATTTTCCACGATCTGAGCTGGAAAAGCAGGAAGCCACCTTAGAGAAATGTAAAATCTCACACCAAAACTAGACAACAATGAATGAAAAAGTTTTGCCCTGAAGAGCTTTATTGCTTACTTATCCAGGAGCTTCATTGCTTACTCCTTCTCCCCATCATGGGGAAATGCTGTGTGGAACTGCCTGGTGACATCCATCCATCTCTGATTTCCCCCTTATGCTCTCCACCCTGTTACAACTTTCATGTATTTTGAACAAAGCCCAGCTTTTCACCTTTGTAGCCTCACACTGTCACCAAGAGGGCATGCCTTGAAACAGACACAGATTAAACTAAGAGACATTAAAATAAATGCTTTGCAGTTGCTTCTTTGAGGGAATACTTTCCATCAGTGTATCTAGGAGCACCACGACCCAATGTTTATCACGTGTAGGAACAAGGACACTGCTACCAGCTCATTTTAAAACAAGAAACTCTGCTGACAGCAGAGCCCATACCCTGCCCCCCAGAACATGGGGCTTTGGGAGACTTTACCTGTAGAAAATGTGCAGCCGAAAGGAGGGACCGGCATTCCCGTTTCCCCGTAAGACAGGTGGTCATCTTCTTGGCTGCACTGGTAGCTCTCCAGGAGGTGCTGCAGGGGAAGCGCTGAGGACGGACCTACAACGGGACAAACAGACCGTCACCGCCCCAGACAGCGCAGGCTCGGGTGCCAGGGGATGGCTGGGGCGGGGATGGAGGGTACTCACGGTGGGGCGCGGCGGCGGCGCGGCGGAGCAGCGCGCGGCACAGCATGGCCAAAGGGACGGGGACACGGCCGGCGCGCGCCGCGCCAGCTCCCGCCAAACGACCGGCCCGCCAACCGCGCC
>VZTZ01004772.1:342073-386184 GCA_013400955.1 Drymodes brunneopygia
GGGTGGGGTGAGTACCGCGAGTCTGGTCCTATCCATTCAAATCTGATCCCTAGGAACGGCCCTTTGCCTTGGAGTGTCGCTGTATTGGAGTCTGGAATGTCGTGCTTGCCTGACAACACCACTGTGGTACCCCATCTGTTGAGGTTGTGCTTGATTGGAACTTGTTTTCCACTTCTTTCATGGCCTTAAGTGGCTGTGAGTGATAACGATGCAGTTCTTTTGTCTGTCCAGATTTGAGGATTCTCTCCCTGACTGGTTTAAGTTCACTGGCGTAAGTTTTGCTCCAGAGGCACATTCAAATCATAACTCATAAATGGATGAAGGATGATATGTGCAAACTTAGTCTCTAACAAAGCTCGAAGTATAGGTCTTCCAAGTACCTGCTGTCTAAAATGAGGTATATATTGAAATCAAAGGTACTTGGTAAAAGCTTACAAAGGCGCATGTTCATGCTGTGGTGTCTTCACTGTTGTCTTCAGGAAGGAACTTACATTTACTCAACACTTGTCTGTGGTAATTAGACTTGTCTGTCTTAGTCTTGGATGTGTTTTTCCAGCAGATTTGGATCCCTGTATGTGCACACAAAAGAGTCATTTGCTTACACCCCTCCTTGCTGGTGTCAACAGGTTCATTTCCCTGGAACTGGGCTTTAGTTTGACACTACCTGAACTAGAAAATAAGGCAATATTGTAAAATAGTCTGATTTTTGCTGTATCAGTCTATATAAACATTTCTAAAGCATAGATATTTCCTTGTTTTAATTTGCTCTCAAAAGTTGTAGTTAAATAATTTAGTACTTAAAGTGCTTGAATTTTTATTACAAAACAGCCTGACAAAGAAATGCGTGTATTTTTTAACAGGAACAACTTTCTGAGGCTGTGTGTGCTGAAAGTTACTCAACAGAGTGAGAAACACTTGGAGAAGATCCTGAATGTGGATGAATTTGTCAAGAGAGTTTTCTCAGTGATCCACAGCAATGATCCGGTTGCTCGAGCGATCACACTCCGGTATGTATGGCATGAATGATCTTGATTTTCTGCAGGTAACCATCAATGTGCCCATCTGGAATAACAACACCGAGTGCAAGGTGTTGCATCTGGACCAGGGCAACCAGTGGTACCAATGCAGATATTGGAAAGAAATTCTTTATTGTGAGTGTGGTGGAGCACTGGAACAGGTTGCTCAGAGAACTTACGGATGCCTCATCCATGAAAGTGTTCAATGCCAGGTTGGATGGGGCTTTGAGCAACTTGGTGTAGTGGGAAGTGTCCCTGCCTATGGCAGGGGGTTTGGAACTAGATGGTCTTTAAGGTCCCTTCCAGCCCAGGGCATTCTGTGATTCTATGAATGAAATAAAGGAGGCTTTTAATGCATTGCTCATAGAGTTAAAAGCAAAGAAGTCTTTAAAAGGGGTGAGTGATAAGAATCGCTGATAACAAGAACAAGGTTATCAACCATTTATGATGGTAAGAATTTTGTGGATGGTTCCAGCTAAACAGAATTTACAGTGTTGAAATTTTGTGTTCTTAGGAGAAGAAAACTGAATCTGTTGTATGCATAACCCAGAAGTAGCTATATGCAATATATCACATTACCTATGATGTATTTAGACCAAGTGAAAGTGCTTCCTTTTGTGTTAAAATAGTTTTTGTTAACTTGTAACCAAAACTTACATGAACCTTGTTATGCTTGCACCTATTTTCTGCTCAGCCTTGTCCTAGCTAGAAGTTTGCTGCTGGTTGGTCTGTGATCAAAAACTTCTGAGGAAGTGCTGTTATATTACTGATTGCTTTGAACTTCTGGGAATCAAGTGGGAAAACAAATAAAATTAATTTGTCTTTCATGTCACTGTCCTGCTGGTTTGGTGTCTGTGTCTCTAATGCTGTCCAACATGATGCTCGTAACTGCATCTTCCAGCCCCTGTTCAGGTGAATTCAAATGTGAAGATAGCACTTGGTTTCTCTCTTTATGTTCTTTTTGTACTTCCATCTAGAACTGTTACTGATTTCACTGTTGGAAGATGGGAAGCATTGACAGTGCTTTGACTGATTAGCTCATATGTCCATTTCTTTTTTTTTGTGATATTTCATTTGAGATTATGCTTTTGTGCCCTGGTGTCTGAGATCTGTAAATGCAGTATGTCAGCATGTTTTCTTGTAGTTCCACTTCAGTGTTCTAACATAAGATTGCAGTTGTTGACCGACATTGAGGGTTATCTTCACAGACTTCTACAAGTCTCAGGAAACCTCTCAGTTTGCAAAAATACTTAAATTACTAATAAATTCACGGGACACATCAAATAAAACATTAAAATGGCTTTTGGTTCAGCAGTTTCAGTTTAAAATCTTCTGTTGATTTGTTTTTGTCCTCCTTGAATAGTGTCAATAAGGAAGAACATGGTGGAAGAAAGCAGCTAAAACAAAACTTTGTCTGGAATTTTATAGCTAGACAACTGTGTAGATATTTGTACAGAGCTCTTGCTAAAATTACCCTCAGTATAAATCCTGCATTCATTTTTCTTTTAACTGGGTTATGCTAAATATGCCTGAAAGGTATCTTTGAAATATTTCTGGCAAAGTTGATTTGCTACTTTTTTAGCAGTTACACAAAAATTATTGCACTTTTTTTCACTGATAACCTCACCTTACATCAGTGAAAGATGTTGGAAACAAATCATGCCATAGTGCACTCTTAATTTTAAAAGAGTTTTTGGTAAGTTTTTCCCTGTGCCAATTTCAAGCTAAAAGGTATCAAAATGTAATTAAATTTTTATCAAACCACTGACACAACCCAGATGACAAAATCCATTACATTTAATTACGTGCTCACTTTTAGCATTTGCTTGTTTCTGTGGTAGTCATGAAAGAGCACATATTTATATAAACATAGCCTTTTAACCAGTCATTTTACATTTTTATTTGGTTTCATCATTTCTTCTTGATCATTGTTCTTCCTGATTTTGCTGTGATTTATTTCTGTAGGATGTTGGGCAGCATGGCATCTATCATTCCAGAGAGGAAGAATGCACATCACAGTATTCGCCAGAGTTTGGATTCCCATGATAATGTGGAAGTTGAAGCTGCTATATTTGCTGCTGCCAATTTTTCTGCACAATCTAAGTAAGATCTACTTCTTTTCCCACTGTTTCATATTACAGAATAGAAACTCCATTAATATTGACATTTCACAAACCTTACTATTTTCTGTTGGGCTGTCCTTTGTAGCAAAACGATTATGTGCAATGACGATGTAAGGAAATCTGGGTATAAGTTCAGCAGATTTTATTTTCTGAAATGGAAAACTCATAAACATGAGAATGCAAAGTGGAATAGCAGCTTTAATCATGAATTATTTAACAGAAATTATATTAGCAAAATGTAGTGCTGCCAGTCAGTTTTTGAAAGCTTTCTTTTTATCATTTAGTCATGCCTGTGTGCAGGGGTTCTGAAAAGATTTAGGTTTTGGCAGGCACTCTCTTGTGTAACTTTTAATTGTTAAAACACAGTGTTTGGTAAGTCAGTTGAATTTTTTTAAATTTTTTTAATAACTTAATTTTTTTATTTTTCATTTCACCTGGTACTTTCTTTTCTCCACAGGGATTTTGCTGTTGGAATATGTAATAAAATCAGCGAGATGATTCAAGGTACGTGTGTATGTTGAAGGATAAAGAGAAAAAGCTTTAATTTCTCTGAAAATTCTGTATTATTCATATTTAGATATTAGATATCAGAATGCTGTTGCCCTTAGGTGATTCCAGTTTTTAAATCAGCTGACCAATAATCTGTCTGGTTACCTTCAATCCTCTTAAAATTTAAGTTTTTGAAGCTCCTATTTGGTACAGAATCAAAGCCCATCTATAGTATGATGAATTAATTTGCATAGACTCTCACAGGTTGCTTCAGATGAGTTAATTTGTGTGTTACTTGCAGTGAGGCGAGCAGTTTTCTCAAACAACCATGAATATGCTTGATTCTGCTGTTATTACACACCTAGCTAGGACAGGAGTTATTTGAAGCCAGTGCAGGTGTGTGCACAATGTGCTTTCAGCAGTGGTAGCAATCCAGACATACTCTGTGCCTCATAACTACCAAAAAAAGCCAGCCCAAGGACTAACTCTGCATGAGTTTCTTTCCTTGTTGCAGGTTTGGCCACACCTGTGGATCTGAAGCTGAAGTTGATCCCTATCCTGCAGCACATGCACCACGATGCGAGCTTGGCCTCCAGCTCCCGGCAGCTGCTGCAGCAGCTGGTGACATCCTACCCCTCCACCAAGATGGTCATTGTCACCCTGCACACCTTTACTCTGCTTGCTGCTTCTTCTTTGGTTGACATTCCCAAGCAGGTAATTCTTCCTAAGGCATGCCTTCCACTTGAAGTACAAAATACATTTAAAAAACACTCAGGTTCTGGCTGCTGATGGAAATAAACGGTGATGACTGTGCTGGGTTGGTTGCTCCCATGTGCTTTTGGGGAAGAGTACCCTGTAAACTGCTGCTACTTTCATATTTTTTGCCTTTTCTGGTTCCATTTTCAGGTGACCCCATCAAACACACTAAGCTTTTTTTACAGCTTATAGCACATCTTTTTCTAAATCAGGGATTCAAATCAACAAGGATAGACCAGCATGTAGGAAAATAAACACCCTGATTTTTCTGTTAACTCTTCAACTTGTCTATGGAAGTCAGACTACACTTTGCACTTCTGTATATTGTGTTGGGTTGTGGGTGTGCCTTTTGCCTTTCTTTCATGCAAGCACATGAATATTTCAATAGCACAGAATACATTTAAAATATATTTCTTGGAGAACGTGGAGGAATTTCAATCAGTCACTTAAATTCAGGACTATAAACCAAGTAATAGGAAAGCAGTGATGGAAAAATACAATGTTTTTATGCTCTGATAATGAGCTTTGTGGATGTGATTTATAGAGCAGGTCTGAACACAGTGACACTTGAGTCATCTAGCTAATCCTTGTAAAGGAGTCACGAAAATCTATGTGCTTTCTTTCAGCCCTGTACAGCTGTGAAAGGCTGGTGTCTTTGGCTGTTGGATAATAGCATTGATCTGTCTGAAACTCTGTGCTGTGGCTCACTTCTCTATTTCAGATGATGCTTCTGATGGTACTGAATCTAAGTCTGCTGAAACAACATTAGAACACTTAATGGCTGCTTTCATTTTTTTTAATGGCAGTAAGCATGGAGATTTAGGCTGTATTTCTGCAGCACCACAGCCAATACTGCTTAAAACTGATGTAGCCAGGGTGAGAGTGGAGACTAAAACCATGGCTGGCATGCTCATACTTTTTCAAGTTACTTCTGGCTCAGTGTGCTCAACATTTCTTCCTGAGTGCTTTTGAAAATACTTCCTTCTAGTAGCATCACTCTTAAACAGTGAATTCATTTTCTTGCAGATCCAACTTTTGTTGCAGTACTTGAAAAATGACCCCAGGAAGGCCGTGAAGAGGCTTGCAATCCAGGATTTGAAGTTGTTGGCCAACAAGACACCACATACATGGAGCAGAGAAAATATTCAGGTCTGTATGTTTTTTTGAGCTAAAGTTTATTATGAAACTTCCCAAGCAGCTGGGTAAGCTGACATTCAGGGATTAAAGTTGAAATATTATTACTGAGGGAATACAAAGGCCATGTAGAAGGCCTTTTTACAGTGAGGAAGTAGCTTTTCCACCTGACAAACTCATCTCAGGTAACAGACATGAATGTTTACACTGATCTTACCATTGAGTACACACCAATGCACTGGTGCAAAACAGAGCCTCTGGGATTTGTCAAAACATGTCATCCAGTGAGGTGTACTTGAAAGGACAAATGGAATTTTGATTTAATTTCTTAGAATTAATGGGTTTTTTTCAATAGTAGCCTTGTGATTCCTATTGTATCAACGAGAAGGTGTTTATAGTGCACCTGTGCTATTCGGGGAACTGGTGTTATATTGTAGATATTACTGCTGCCTTCTTTCAATCACAGTTGCATATGAACGGTTTTTTTTTTCTCCTTTCCCTTTTTCTGGTAGAAATGACTATGGAAAATAACTTCAGTTTAGATTAATGGGAAAGTAAATATTTCAAGAACTTAATGGCACAGGGTTACAGCTCTGCTTTTTCCTGGGTCTTGTTTTCTTTGCTTTTGTTTCTCTTGGAAGCTACTTTTGTTCTGTGCTGTTGCAGCATAAGGCAGCTGGGAGGAAAAACTGTGCAGGTTTTTATTAACAGTCATGTGAGAAATAAAGCCTGTTCTGCTTTGTCCCCAGTTCTTGGAGATGATGATTTGGAGTGTGCAGAGGTTTTTGCTTTAGTGAACTGCTTTATTCTTCATAATGGGTTACCTGCAGAAATTTATTTCCTTTTAGGAATTTTAAAGAATTATGGATTTATGGGTTTTTTTGCAGAGAAAATGCTACTCTATGCCATTGTATTTCATTTGTAGATATCTCAATACAAGTGAGAGACATTTAGAACGTGGCTTTCATTGTCATGTAGTGTCTAAGTAGTGTCCTGGTGGTTGAAATGCATAGCAAAAAATTCCAATGATGTCAGAACTAAACCACTGACTAGATTAATACAAAACTAATTGTCTGAAGCTTGCTACTGCTTGCTGAATGGCATGCAGAAATAATAAGAGTTTTTCTGACTTCTGAAATAAAAAGTTGACATTTTGAGTTGGGAAATTGTTCTCCATATATTTAAATGACTTAATAATGTTTATACAACAGGGACTAGAACAGACCCTGCTTCTTTCCCATGGCAAGATCTGCCTCTTGTACCATTTTACCAACAAAATTGGTTAGTTTCTTCAGCATTTTAAGTCTGTCCTGGGTAGGTCGGTGATTTTTAGACATCAGCTTCAGAAGCTGTTGCTGCCTAGAGCAGTCCATCCTGCTGATTCCTCTGTGCTCCTGGCAGTCTTCACAGTTACTGTCTCAGACATGCCCTGAGAGCTGATCTAATGGCACTGGAGTAAAACATCGGTGTCTTGGGAGACATCGAGACTCATTTTCAGCCCCAGTCACTGGATCTTCCTCTGTCTGTTGATGCCATTCCATTCAGTGGATTAGCAAAAGACTAACTGGTACAAATCACAGATGTATTTAGCATTTAACCCTTACTCAATACATATGCCTGATAAGAACACTGTGGGAGTTTTTTATGCTCTGTAGAACTAATTGTGTTGTTTTTCTTTATTCAGGCTCTTTGTCATTCAGTTTTGGCACACTAAAGCAGAATATACTTACATTTTCCATTTGTCTCATATTATTGTCTTTCCTGTTGAATAAAAAAGCATCCAAAATCAGTGAATGACTAAATTGGGGGCAGTGTTGGCATTAGGAATTGAGAACAATGTGCATTTTAAGAGTTATTCAAACCTAGATGTGATAAGGCCTATGATGATATCTGGCAAAAGGCACAAAACTAAGACAAGAGCTCTACTACAAATGAGTTAAAAAATAAAATACACCTAAATTTATTTATCAAGAAACTTATACTCCTGTGGGACACCAATACTGCTAAAGGAAATGACATTTGTAACTTTGCTCTTCAGAGGCATATATTTATATAAAACCTTGCAGATTGTTACAAGGCAAAATAATCAGGATGCCACAAACTGTCTTAAAATCTTCTATAGTATTGGATCAGTGAGACCTGATAATATTTTTGCCACTGATTTTTTAATTAATGAATGACTTGTAATTGATGTTTCCTAGCTTATAAGACCCACTGTCACTTTTCTGCAAGCCACTTCCTCAGTCCTCTAAACCAGATGCTTCAGGACTTGACTTTTGATTTTAGTATAGTATTTTCTGTGTGAAGATCATGACTCTTAAAACTTTTCAAAGAAGTACAACTCAATTTTTAATACAGATAGCTCATGGGACTTCTTACCTCTCTTATCTTTTTTCCTGCTGGTTTTTAGGCACTCTGTGAATCTGCTCTTAACACTCCTTATGACAGCTTGAAAATGGGCATGTTATCTGTTCTTTCCACCTTATCAGGGACCATTGCCATTAAACAGTACTTCAGCAGTGCTCCAGGTAAGACAACTGGATTAGATGGTTACTATTGACCTTTTAATAGGTTGGTTTTCTGCTGATGATCAGTTTCATCTAAACACTTCATAGCATTTTCTAAAACTCTTTTTGAGCTTCAGAACACTGGGAGTCAGACTGTGTTCATCGTATGTAAACTTAAAATGGGGCACTGTGTAGTCATGAATGATCATGGTCTCAGGTTTTGTTTTGTTTTGTGGGTATTGTGGTGTATGAAAAGGGTTTTTGCATTTGGATCTTGGAGTTTTCTTCATTTTGTGAAGAAATGTATTGCCTCTCAAATGGCTGACCTGCATTCTGCTTAAGGTGCTTTGAAAGCATGGCTTTGCATAATTTTTGGGTAGCAGGGAGGCTTCATGGTGTAAGAGTGGGCTGTCGTGTTACCCTGCCACCCTGGTGGGCATGACCTACAGCAGTACCAGGTGAACCTTTCTGCCCTGTGACAATATTCTGGGGAAACCGTAGGAAAAGAGTAGACATTTAAAAGTGATTCAAGGTATCTTGGTCTCAAAATCATGATCACACTGTTTTCTTTTGTCTTCTTGAAAGCCAGACTGTCCTAATGAGTATTATGAGCTCAAATACATGGACTGCAGAAATGGAAAAAAAAGTAGTACATCCTCTTCAGTCATTCTGGCATGCCTTAATAATTAATACACTCACCAGCTTTTTTTAATCAGGCATAATATTTCTTCAGGCAATATCTTTCCAAGTCCTGAAACATCAGCCTTTCAGTCCAAATGTTCTTTCTCATGTGTCTAACTTGTGTAGTGTTCAAGAATGAGAGAATCTCTGGTTTTGTCTGAAGAGAGAAAGATATTATCATCCTAAGGAAAAAACCCTAAATCAATATGATGGTTTTGCAGAAATGTACTTAAAGATCCGTGGCATATTTATGGACAGTGCAGTTTTATGTTTCGTTTGCCTTGCTTTTATTTAGGAGCAGCAGCCACAACTGCAAGATCATTTGATTTGGTAAAATTAGCACAGGAGTGCTGTTACCATAATAACCGTGGCATTGCAGCTCATGGAGTGAGGATTCTGACCAACATATCAGCCTCTTGCCAGGAAAAAGGTAAGGGAAAGCAAGGGCAGGGAAGTGGCTCTGTTTACAGTCAGGCTTATGCTCTTAACATGTATTAACTCGTCCTGTCTGTGAACCTGGCTGTAAATCTGTCTGATCCCTCATGCTGGTTAGGGAGAATGGGGACTATAATCTAGTAGGGAATACTCTCTGTGATTTTATGAATGGTTGGGATGGTTCCATCTCTGTCTAATTTAGAGAAAATTACTGTGCACAGTAGAACTGGTGCTAAATAAATGCTTGTTTTACCTTTGCTGTAAGATTAGTGAATTGTTGGTCAACCTTTCAAAGCCCTTTGCACAAAGTCTGTTGCAAAACAATAACAGTGCATTTAGAAGTCTTAGTCCCAAGATTCGTGCATGCTTTGCAAGTGTCACTGTGACTGCTGAATAGTTACCCAAGACATGGAATGGCAGAATTGTTTCTCAGTCAGTAAGTAAGGCAAAGCACAAGTGTTAGGAAGATTCTTAATTGTAACGACTGCAATAGCAGTGCAAGCATTACACCAGCTATGGTCAGAGAACAGAACAGAGAACAAACTGACTCTTTTTTTTTTTTTTTTTTTTTTGCTGGGCTTCTGCCTTTGGAGCAAGATGCAGTTTTTGGCTTAGAAGCTCTTCTTGTTCTCTGTAGTCAAGATGACAGCCCAGGAGCTCAGGCAACCTTAAAGGTGACATTACTATTGTCTTCCCCTTCACAGCTGTAAGTTGTAATAACAGCTTGTATAACAGAGAGGCTGGTGTGCACTAGATCCTTTCTGGTGGAAGCATAACAGACTGGAGGGAAAAGAAGATTTTTCTGGTTTGCCCATAGAGTTCAGAGCAGTAGAGAAATGGAGCATAGCTATAGCAGAGCTCCTCTCAGCTCTAGAATAACAGGATTGTTGCAGGTGGCAGGGAGCATTCCTCTCAGGGAATAGCTGTAATAAAACATGAACATTGGATGGAGGTCTCTCTGGAGGACAAAGAGAATCTTGGAGAGAACTTGCTTTTTGGAGATGGAGATGCAATGTACATGGATTACAGCACTTCTATAAATAATTATTCTTACTTTCCCATTTCAGAAACTGCTATCAGTAATTTTTCTAGTTATTTACCTGTAAAGGCTTGTAGTGTAAAAGACTACTAATGTTTCTTGAATTTGTGATGTGTTTTTGTGGTGGCAGCTTGGGGACAAAGGCTTGGGCTCTTAGAAAAATCTCATCTTTTGTAGAGTACATAGTTCTGAAAATACCAGATCTGTATTTCTGTAGTCCTGCTTGCAGCTAATAAGTGTGCCTGGCTGTTTTGGCTTTGAAAACGTTGTGTTGATTGTGCCTGTGGATTGTGTGAGTTGCAGATCACGCTCACGTGCATGGTGAAGCTGGTGAAGTGCCGCCCTCACCTGAGCCAGTCCGTGGTGGAATCCCTGCTGGCCCAGCTGCACAGTGCCCAGGACAGTGCCAGGATCCTCATGTGCCACTGCCTAGCAGCCATTGCCATGCAGCTGCCTGTCCTGGCAGATGGGATGCTGGGAGACCTCATGGACCTCTATAAATTAATCGGACAGTCTGCCACAGATAAGAAACAGGAACTCTTGGTAAGACCTCCCTTGATGGATAAAGTGTGTATAAACAACTGTGGATGGATTGTATTTTAAAAGGTAGCTAAGACATTTGTTATGTGTCCAGGTTTCTGTGCCAGTCTGTTGCCATTATTTTCAGCTTTGTTTTAACTTCTGACTTCATAGGTCAGTGTTCAGTGTAGAAGTATCTCCTAGATGGAGCTGAACGATGCAGTGCATTCCATTAGATTTTCCAGCAGATGGCACTGCTTAGGCAAACCTGGCTGTTGAAATTATTGGGGTGTCCCTAAAGTAGTGGTTAAAGGCCAAGTGCCAGCCAGCTTTTTATATAGGGTGCTGTGAGGCAAGTTACTTAATATATTGTAAGAGAGGAAAACGCTTTCATCACATCTGTTTGGAAAAGAATTTGAATTTTAAAGAAGAAATTACAAGCTTTCTGTTAATTTATTTGGAGCATTTGAAATATATCAGCTAAAAGGCAGATTAAAGATTCTTTAAATTAAAGATACTTTTGTCTACGAGAAATATTTGGATTGCTGTAACTACTTAAAAGATACATGACTGAGAAGTTTTGCAGTTAAAATATATATATTTAAGCTTCTGTGTAGTTTTGAGCCCAAAATAAAAGAGAATTGGCTTTTTTTCTTCATTTCTTTAGTTACTGAAATACAACTTTCCTTCTTACTCCTCCACTCTCTACTAGGTTTCTCTTGCCACAGTAATATTTGTTTCCAGTCAGAAAGCTTTGTCCACAGAAATCAAAACGGTTATCAAACAGCAGCTTGAGAATGCCTCCAATGGATGGACAGCCTACAGGATAGCCAGGCAGGCTTCCAGGATGGTAAGTGAAAATACCTGGAGAAAAAATGGTTTGCTTTGATGGAAGGGATGCTAGGGATTTCTTTGAAATGGATAAGGGAATAAGGAAAATTGTAGGACTTGGGAGGAGGAAGTGAATGGGGAGGCATTAATGATTAGGAAATCACGTTCCCTCCTAATTCCCTGAAATGCGGATTCATATATATTTCATTCAGGACACTCATCCCATCAAAATGTTTTTTTCACTTGTGTTTTTGAAGTATTTGAGAAGGAAGTAAGTGATGACCTGACACTTTCTTGGGCACATACCTAATCTGTATTGTCTGACTGCTCTTCAGAATGTGATACAGGTCATCCTGATCTATGGTTCTCTTTCTTCAATGTGAAGAAAGGAAGAAAAAGATACTGTTTCTCTTTTCCCTTCAGTAAATGCACAGTTGGGGTTAGAATTACACAGAAACCCTAGTAAGAGATGCTGAGGTAAATTTCCATGTTTGTTTTTCATCTTATTGAATTATGTTGTGTGAATAAGTACTATACTTTATACAGGCTGGTATTTCCATAAAATAAGCATTTGTGCTTTTATTTATTGTTAAGATTGCCCTGATCAAATGATTGAAAAAGGTTTCACTATATCTGTTTTTCAGCTGGTAGTAGTTCTGGAGATGTTCCTGTTTTCTTATTTGTGTAAATTTTGTAGAAATCCCCAGCCTTCTTTCATGTCCCATTTCAGAAACATTCTTGTCGTTCCAGGGCAACCACGACATGGCCAGAGAACTGTATCAAAGCCTGCTGACTCAGGTGGCTTCAGAGCACTTCTACTTCTGGCTGAACAGCCTGAAGGAGTTCTCCCATGCAGAGCAGTGCCTGACAGGCCTGCAGGAGGACAACTACAGCTCAGCACTCTCCTGCATTGCCGAAGCCTTAAAATCCTACCACAAAGGAATAGCCTCACTGACGGTCAGCACACAGCTCTAGTGGTGATGTTTCTGGGTGCTGCAGTGTGGCTCTTTGGGTTCTGTTCTTAACTCTCTGAAAAGTTCTTACATATATCTGGCATGTGCTAGACTCTGGTTCTCTGCAGGCATCTCATTTGTAACACATTACATCTTGAGAGAAAAGATGCTGTAGCTCAGCCAAGTGTGGTTAACTAGATTTCTCTTTGCCTTTTCTTCTCCACCCCTCATTTCCTGCCTTGATCTGATCATATGAAAAGTGACAGATCTTGTTTAATTAAATTTACAATACTTATAATTTTCCACTACTTGCTTTGGCTGAATAAAAGCTATTGTAATAGTGAAGCCTGGGAATTGGCCTAAATTGGCTGCTGTCTTCTTGAAATATAGAGAAGGATTCAATTGTCTTCCTCCCTCCTGCTGAGTTCATGTTGCCTTGTATTTGACAATGTGATCTCATGGAATCCTAACAGCAAGATGACACCAGTTTAGGAAGAGGAGGGAAGACAATTCAGTTTCATCAAATCCAACTGGTACCTGCTTTTATTGCAAATACTTTCTGCTTCTCTGAAGTGGTAAAAATAGCAAGAAGCAGTGTGATGTCTGTGAACATAAACAAAAAAAAGCATTAATGATTAGGGACCTTCAGTTGCTACTGTAAAGTTACTTCTTAACAGTAAATGATCCAGCTTCACACAATACTTTCTTTCATGTTTCAGTTTCCATGAAGAGATCTTTACATACAGTTTTCTGTATGCCTTTTCAGGGAAGCTACTTTGTTGTTTTAGTTACTGGACAGTTAGGGTCATGACAATTCAGACATTAGTGTTTAATAAAGTTCAGATATTACTATTTATTAATAAAATGTCCCTGAATAAGCTGAAATTACATAATTTTCTACTTTTGTCCTCTGAAAGACTCATCATTCCTGAAGTGTTTGTCTTTAACTGTTGGCTGAATGAATAAGACTTTTAATTCAACACTTCAAGATTTCTCTAACATGGAGGAGACATTGAGAGAAGGACCTCATCTAATTAGATGTTAATATTTAATGCAGGCAGGAAAATAACTTGCTTAAATAGGTCATTCTGTGATCCAGTAATTTAATTACCCTTTCCCTGGAGTTTGGGGCTTTTTTCTGTTGAAGGATTCCTATCTTCATCTCTTATGCTGACTTCAGTTCCTGTTGCAGATAGTGCTTTTCTGGGTGCAGTGCCCTCCTTGTGGTCCAGAGGAGTCAAGTACAGGATTTGTAGGTGAGAGAGGAGGAAATGGGGTTTCACTGCTGGTTGTTGCTGACTTGTTGCATCACTCTGGACAGTTTCCCAGCCATGCTTGAGTGTATCAGCTGTAAAAGGAGCCACTCACTGCTTGTCTACAGAACTCAGCCTCTCCAAAGGGAGCAAAGTGCCATTAAATGCACATGACAGCCTTGTTGCTGAAGGCTTTTGCTGTCTCCTCCCTCTGACTTTGAGCTTTCCTGTTGCTGCTGTTTCAGTGCAGAGCATGACTCAGCACTGCTGGTGCCACAGACCAGTGGTGCATGTGATGAGCCCTGTGTAGCTGCTCCACTTTGTAGCTGGAAAACACAGTGTCAGTAAATCTCTTGCAGATGTTCAGCCAGCCCAGTTTAGCAATGATGAAATATTCAGACAGTGCCTGATCTTGTTGGAAAATTTCTCAATTCCTCCTTGACAGACATAAAACTCTGTCTTGCACTGCATAGTGTTCTTTGGTGGGAATTAGTGCTCTTGAGGGAAAGAAATCCCTCTGCTTTATGGATAAGGGCTTCTCCCTGCGGCCACAGTCCCCATCTGTCTTCTTGTGTGTTTGGTTGTAGAGTTAGCAAAGGTTTTGAGTGGGTCTTGCTCTTTCTGGCACAGATCATGTGTCTCATTGGAAGCATTGGGTTTATTTTTCACTGCTGGTAATCTAAAGCACTAATACAGCCATTGGTTAAGCAGCACCAATTCTAAATATGTCCATAGCAAGTGGTGGTGTTTGAAGAGCTTCGCTGAGCCAAAGAATAGTGGTGGTGTTTGAAGAGCTTCGCTGAGCCAAAGAATGCTTTCTGTCACTTTCAGAAAGAATTGTAGCTCATTTATTGCCCATGGCAGATAAGGTAAATTGCAGTATTAATGAGACAAGCTTGTATTTCCATTTACAAGAATCAAGTCCGATTTTTGCTGCTAAAAATGTCTGGATTTTCTGATGTGAGTACTTCACTCTTTAAAAGCATGTAATCTTTGTAGAGCAATTACAGTGCAGTGTAGCCCTCTTCCACAGAGGGTTTTCTGAAACCCTCCTTGCAGAATAAACTGAAAAATTCTAACTCAAAAGGGATTTTTTTGTGCTCTTGGAGAAGAAAAAGCAAAGTGATAGATAAGAGAGGCTTAATGGCTCAAGTATGAAATAGTCTTGTTTTGTTCAGTTGAAATCTAGTTCAGTAGTTTTAACTGATTGGAGTGGGCTGATGTTTCCTCACTTCAGTCAGTAGTGGGCCAGCTCTCAGATGATGTGATGTTTTGTGAGAAACCAGTTAGCTGGTTTTCTGCCAGCAAAGAAATGGTTCTTAGTAAGGTTTTGGGTAGGTTATAACTTCTTGCTTTGAGAAGCGACCTGGTGAGAATAAGAAACACTGGGGAGGGTTTCTGAGAAGGTTTTCATAAGTCTAAGAGAAAGTCCCAGTGCTTTGTTTTTGCAGAGGGCTTGTTCTTCTCAAAATCCAACAGTTTAAGAAAAATAAGTAGTGGATTTTTGACTTAGCTAGTATCAAACCTTGAGTACTGCAGTTTACCCCCTCCTAGGTGTCCTAAGCTGTCACAAGTCAGATGAGCTCTTAGGGAGCAAAGCTTTACAGAACTGTGTTCTGTGAACAATAGCAGCTTGTCTACCCTCCTGCAGTTCTGTTATTTACTGTTCTTAGTTACCACTAGACCGTGTCCCTTCATCAAATGCAAGGTTCAGTGCCTTCATAATGTTCCCATCCATTTCCAAAAAAATCACCCCTTCCTCTTGCTGTGGTTAACTTCAGCCAATTCTTTCTCTCCTGGCTGATGCAGAGAATCACTTTTTCAGTCCTTGAGTTTCCTGTTTGCCATCCAATTCAGTGTACTTTTCTTATGGTAAAGACTATCTGAGCTAATGTCATTTGAAGCCTAATGCCTTGGCCTTGGAAGAAGAGGAAATAGGTGCCCTAAGTGTATTTTAACAGCTTAAGTCACATTTGTTACAAGGGTGATATGCTTGGAATATGACTTAATAATTATGTAACTTCTATGTCATTTATATTTAGTATGACTGACATTGAGCAAATCTGTTAAATGTAGTTTTAAAAGAACAGCTTTTAGAATTGAATTTAAGGATTCAGTTGTCTGATGAGACTGTTCAATGACAATGCAATGTAATTTTATCATTTTTCCTTTTGACCTAGTTTGCCAACATTCCTATTACTGTGTTTCAGGCTGCTAGCACGCCACTTAATCCTCTGAGCTTTCAGTGTGGATTTGTGAAACTCAGGATTGACCTTCTGCAAGCTTTTTCTCAACTTATTTGTACCTGCAACAGCCTAAAAACAAGTCCACCCCCAGCTATTGCCACAACGATTGCCATGACATCGGGGAATGATCTCCAGAGGTGTGGACGCATCTCTAACCAGGCATGTGCTCCCATTCCACTCTTGTGCAGTTATGTTTGTGATTCTGGTATGAATTTTGCTTCTCAGCAAGCATATTTGACAAAAGAAATTAGAAGTGGGGGGTTTTTTTGGGCCTTGGTTTTCACCTGTAGCTCTGAAAACACCTGCCTGTGGCAGGCTGTGTTTTGAAGCTGAGCGTGCATGTGTGTTTTCTCCTCCATTCATGCACACAGCTTCCAAGGATGTGCACTTAGCAAGTCACTTGGTACACTCAAACTTGCAGCAAGGCTTTTCACACCTTGCTTTGAAACACCTCAGACACTCTGAGCACACTAAGGATATATATATATACCTGAGGATGATTCTGCAACTCCGTTTGCTGAGTGTTGGCCTTGGTACCGTACGGAACACCAAGGAAGTTTGCTTCTAAAATCCATGTAGTCTGCAAGAAGGATCCAGTGGGTAGTCATTGAAAGACAGAGCAGTTTGATTTACTAGTAGGGGATAGAGGAGGTTGTCGATGGAGTTTTTTTGTTTTGCATTGTTTTTAACCCAAGGAGGCTTTGTTGGTGCAGGAAAAATACTGTTTAATGCATGCATAACAGTCTGTCACTTTGGTAATCTTTATCTGAGTGAAGAAGCAAGAACTTTATAAATTTTTCCCCAGTATGCCACCTTTCCTGTATGTTACAGTGCAGTGGTTTTTCTGGGTGTATGGGGGTTTGTTTGTTTTGTTTTGCTCTGTTTTTTTGCCCAGTAACTTTGTCTCTGCAGATGAAACACTCAATGGAGGAATTCCGAAACTTGGCTACACGGTATGGAGACCTTTATCAGTCATCTTTTGATGCAGACTCAGCAACTCTAAGGAATGTAGAACTGTATCCTTTTAAAAATCTTAGAATTTGTCCACTTTCCTTCTCATGTGGACAGCATGAAGCGCTAGAATCCTCTTTTCTGTGAGGACTGCCACAGTCATTTTGGCAGCTAACTTTTATGTTATTAACTTTCAGTTGCTTAAAACCTATTTGAAAATAAATGTTACCATGCTATTGTTTGGAAATACTTCATAAACAAGTTAAGACACAAAAATTGGAGCAGTATATAACTTGGTATTTTCATAATTCTTGCTCTTTGTTTATTAAATGAGTGATGGCTGTAGGATTGCTTCACAGAAGCAAGGAAAAGTGCCATTAAACACACTGCATTTCTTGCTTTAGGTGCCAACTTGGAAACTTTTAACTCCTTAGTATTAATATCAGACAACAGCAGAGCTGCCTGTTGATTTCACATGCAATAGAAGCTCTGATTTTGGATCCAGAATCTGCAAGGTAGGTTTGATAGTTAACTGCATATGCCTTTTCTGCTTATTAATAAATCCTTGGAGCTTTAAACCTAGGAATTCAAGGAATGTCACAAAGTTTCTGAGTAGACCCTTGTAATTATTTTCTGGACAGGCTTAAGGATGTGTTGCTGCTGTGCTGTACCTGGCAGGCTGGGGACTCTGTTTTGGGTTCTGTATTTTATGCTGATATTGCTCTTGAGAGCACTATACTGGACTTACTTTAATATAGACTTGAACTTTTAATCTCTCCTTTAGCCACTTATTTTAATTTGTGTCATTGTGTGTTACATCCCATACCTGTTGCTTGCACTTGTAAGTGCACCTTAGCTTGATTCAAAGCTGTGAAAATGCATGCGCTAAATGAGTTCAGATTTTTAATATAAAGCCATCACCTCTGGCTCTTTTTCCAACAGTGAACTTAAATCCCCTAGAAAACAACGCTGAAGTACTGATTAGTTGAGTCACTGTGTAAAACTCCCAGGCTGAGATTAAATGGAAAATACTGTGGATAAAATCTCTTTGTGATTTTATAGCTGGTAATAAAAGTGAACATCCTAGGTGACTGTAGTACTCACTGTGATTTAAGCATTGCTTAGAAGGTGCAATTAGTCAAATTTGTATAAAGCTGGGTGTCTACGAGATGAAATTCTATTCAAAGGAGGACATTATAAACTTCCAGATTTAGTCTTAATTCTGACTGGCATTCTTGCTTTGTGTTGTGAGATTTTTATAAGTGTCATAAACACTGCAGGGTTAAATGGAAGCCAGGGGAAGTAAATATGCTGAGTCTGTTACACCTGTCACTGCTTCAAGTGACAGGGTGGGGACAAGAAGTGGTGAATAAGTGGTAGTTAAGAAAGATTTAAATGTAAAGGACAAGTATTATAGCGGAAAAATAAAATTAAAAAAACAGAGCAAACGGTTTGAAAGACATTTCTTAATGGATTTCAGGTTGTAATGTCATGTTGGGTCTGTTTGGTAGTGTACCTTCCAGGTTATGATGAGGAAGGTAAGTTAGACATAATGAAAAGTTTCTTTTTTTTTTTTGTTTGTTTGTTTGTTTTCAGTTTCCAGGAATATAGCTCAAATGGAACAGCTCATGTTGAAAGTGAATACGAAAGAAGAATGATGTCTGTATTTAATCATGTACTAGAGGAGGTGGAATCCCTCAACAGGAAGTATGCTCCTGTGTCTTACTTGGCAAGTAACACTTTTAAATGTATATTTTATGTAGAGAAAGGTGCCAAAACCCCAGAACTCCATATAAGAAACTGGGAAGCATTCTCAGTTAATTAACATTACTGACACAAATGGTCTCTACAGAGACACACTTGTTTAAAAATACTTCAAGAACCATTTTGCTAAAACATCTGTAACCTTACTGGTCTGATTAAGAATAATCCTTCAGAACTTCCCCTACTAAGAGGACAGCTGATAAGGTGGCTACAAGTATTGCCAGGTCTCTGTCAGGCCCCTCACCACACTCACATGCCAACTCTGGAGCACATTCTCTTCATTCATGTTCTTGCTGTGAAGGAATTCTGCTCGCACACAGCAGCCCAGCTTTGGTCCCTGAGCTGCTGGTGGTGAACACTGTGCTTAGTGAGTGTAGCATTCCTCTTATCAATCAGGTCATCAGAGAGCACGAAGTGGAGTGTGCTGGGAGCAAACAGTGAGCTGATAACGCTCTCCTTTACAGGGCTGGAGGGTTTGTCTGTGACTGCTCATGAACATCATAAAGTTGAAGTGCATGTTAGTGGGAGCAAGGTAGTTTGTTTGTCATGGTTGGCATCTGTGTGCCTGGTTTCTAAATGCAGCAGTCCTTACCAATTCCAAATAGAAGAATGAGTCATGTAAACCACAGCAAAGGTAAACCTTGTAAACTGAGTTGTGACTGGCACCGCACTAACACAGCTTGGTGACTGCAGTGGCACTGCTTGTGTTCATCTGAGCCAGAGGCACGCTGCAGCAGGGAAAGGAAGTGTAGACAAGAGGCTTAAACCTTAATTATTACATTTCAATAAGTTGTGATAGATACCAGTCTTGTTTGCTTGGAGGGGAGTTGTTTATTTGAGGGTTTGTGTGTGATGGTTTTGTGTATGAGTGTTTCAAGCAGATGCTGCTCTGCTGACTCTAACACTAGGACTGGAAATATTTGTGTTTTTCTTTTGCTTGGCCTATTTTTTCTTTCCAGAGCAGAATACCTCCTTCAGAAAGGGGCAGAACATAAACAGAGAGGCTGAATGTAGTTACTGTCATCTTAGTGGCTGTAATTCTACAACTGTATTAATATATTTTTTGATTTATAATGGAAATTCCTGCTGTTTCAGAACCTCAAATACATGTCTTTCCTGTGTCATGAATGATATTTTTTTCTCAATTGTTTTGGCTCTTGTTTCTTGCAGCATACAGCTTGTCTGTGCAATGCTGTCATTGCCTTGTTGAAGGTGCCCCTTTCATTTCAAAGGTACTTTTTCCAAAAGCTGCAGTCTACAAGTATTAAGGTATGTACTGCTCAAATAGGGCCTCAAATTTCTCTTTACAGAGTCTTTCATGAGAAAAGCCCTACTGAAGGCACAAAGCTTCCACATTTTTAGTGAAGAGACATAACTGTAAATAGCATTTGGGTGACTCTGTTAGGAATAACCTGAATAAAATGTATGTATGGTTGTTCAGAACCACTAGACTGTCACTTAGGCAAGTGAGATTCAGTTCTGTGATTGCAAAGCCTTAAAGATAAAATGTAGCTGAAATTTTTGTTGATTCTGAGTCCGCAAAGCGAAATAATTCTGGTGCTGGGAAGGCAGCTTTTATAGATTTGTATTTTTTTTTCCTTTTAAAAAGCAATGTTCACTATCTTGGAAGAAAATTGTCACATATATCAGCTCTCTGACTAAGAAAGACTATATATGACTATGGTCATGGTTGTTTTGTTTTACTCAAATGCTCCTTTTTTTCTGGGAAAAGTGAATGCCTTAAGTTTAATATTTATTCTTATTGCATTTTGCTTCTTTGTTCAGTTTAATATACTTTTGTGGCTCTTTTGTGGAAGATTTTTTTCCACATCTTTTGAAAAAGTGTAGTAAATGAAACTGATATAAAGATAATATCTGGTATTACTGATGATGTTTATTAATTAATAGAGTAATGAGTCTCTTGTAATATCTGTGTTTCCATTTGCTGGTTTTCCTACCCAGCCTCTCCTTGGAAATTTTTCTATAAGAAGGTGTCCTGTTCCATCCTTGAATTTTGTTTGCTTTTCTGGAGGCTTGTAATTACATTTTGGTCTGTTTGTTTGTGTTCCAGCTTGCTCTATCCCCATCTCCAAGGAACCCAGCAGAACCTATAGCAGTACAGAACAACCAGCAGCTGGCCCTGAAGGTGGAAGGAGTGGTTCAGCACGGGTCTAAACCAGGCCTTTTCCGTAAAATCCAGTCCGTCTGTCTGAACGTCTCTTCAGTGCTGCAGAGCAAATCTGGACAGGACTATAAGGTATGGATAGAATACAGCCAGGAGGAGCCTTAAGCTTTTTGCTGTGTTTTCCTGTTCTTTTGTTTGACTCTGGGTAGCAGAATTTCCAGGTTGAGATGAGTGGGTGGTGCTGTAATCCTTTCACTCCTGACAGTTGGCATTCAATCACTGGCCAGAGCCAAGCATAACATGTGGAGGGGATCTGGGATTTTAAAGTCTGCAGTATTGTCAATACCTTTTTGTAACAGCTCTTCTTCCAAACAAAGAGGCTTTGTGATGTTCAGAACAAGTCATTAGGAATCTGCTTGAGATGAGGAAAACTCAGCCTAGTTATATATCCTACAAAACTCCTCAGGAAAAAAAAATCTAACCAGGAGTAGATTATTCTCTACCACATGGCCTCTAGATTTTTTTTATAGTCATTTTAAGGTTATTTTATTTTGTTTGTGGAAATTGTGAGGACAGACTGTTCAAATTAAATAGCATCTGAGGACACACTTGTTAAATTTAAGTCAGCAGTTTTATCAGAGATTGCATGCCTGAGGTTTAGGTTCTGCTAACTTGTGATACTTAGTGAAAGGCCTGTTTTGGTGGGTTTTAGGGTTGGGTTTTTGTTTGTTTTGTTGTTTGGGGTCTTTTGAGGTGGAAATTCACTGGCTTGTAAAAGAGCAGGACTAGGAAGTGATGTTTAATTCACATTACTTTGTGGAAAAGTAGAACCTCAGGTAGAAGATGACTTGTGAGCTTGTCAAGCTGCCTCAAGCGTGCACATGTATTGGTTTCAGAAAATTGAGGACAGATTTTTCCTTTTTTCTCCTCTCTCCTTCAAGTGGAGAGCTGAAAACTTATTTTTGGCAGGCTTATGTAAAATGGTGTTTTAACCTTCCATCTGTGTTCTCAGATTCCTATTGACAACATGACCAATGAAATGGAGCAGAGGGTGGAACCGCACAACGACTACTTCAGCACTCAGTTCCTGTTAAACTTCGTGATCCTTGGCACCCACAACATCACAGTGGAGTCCTCTGTGATAGATTCCAATGGTATTGTCTGGAAAACTGGGCCTAAGACAACTATTTTTGTGAAGTCTCTTGAGGACCCCTACTCGCAGCAGGTTCGCCTGCAGCAGCAGCAAGGGCAGCCTCCGTCGCAGCAGCAGCAGCAGAGAACCGCGTACTCGCGCTTCTGATTCCTGCTCAGCTGGTACTGCAGCTTTTCTTGGACACTTCTTTTTTTAAAAAAAAATGTTTTGAAGACTTTATCATAACCTTCTCCTAGAAAATCTCAGATGCCAATTTTAAATTATCTGGGGTAAATTTGAACTTGATTCAGCAGAGGCAGCTGTTCAAATTTGGAGTTGTGCTCTTACGATAAAGACTTCCACCTGATTTCTGACTTCGTTTATAAACCTGTTCCAGCAGTCTCCACAAACTATGATAGCAGGGGACACTAAGAGCTTGTTGACTGGTACTTTCCATGCTGCTGTTTTTTAAAGCACATAGGTTCTAATGGCAGGCTTACAAGTCACTGGGAAACACTTCACTTTGGCTGGTTATACAGAAATGAGTGTAATACCAAGTGTGTATCTTTTAATGTGAAGGAATTGGCAGGCATGTCCAGAGGTTCTTTTTCTGAGATTTTAATAGCAAGTTCCAGTGTTTGGATGGTGTCTGTATGTTATTACAATTCATCAGCACTACTTAATGCATGCAGATGAAAGAAAAATAATTGCAGTTCACCTGTGATACTGTCACTGCAGAGGGAGGAGACTGCTTCAGGGGTTGCTGTCTGGGGAGTCTTGCAGGAGGCAGAGTTTTACAGGTGGGAATAATCACTGTCTCTCAGATGATATGGAAGATATTACTGTGTTGTTTTTAAATTTTCATGCATCTGTATTTCTGAAGTCTTCTTTTTTGTTGGGGTTTTTTTATTTGCTCTTAAGAGGGAAATTAAAATGAATGACAATTTGCAAGTTAACAGCTTTGTTTTTTTAAAAGGAGTCTTCTATTCCAAAGCTTTGTAATCTCATGCACTCTTTGACCAACTCACTGATCTTAATTGTTACTTTTACAAGATAACTTGAAATAGAATTTTGCCAATATTAGAAATGGATCCAGAATAATTTTGGAAATGCATTTCTTCATACATAATTTTCATGCTTTCTTTGTGTTTTAAAAGGCTGAACTCTGTGTCCAGACTCACAGGCAGTAGATCACATAGTATGACCTTCACCTGGTCTTCAGAAATAGTCTCTGCTTACTACCCTGCAGGAAAATAGGACCCACTTGAGTGAGGAGGAGGAAGGATGGCACTTCTTACAGACTTGAGCTTGTTAATCACTCTCATAGCAGCAGAAATTTTTATTGTTTATTTTCTCAGCAAATTCCCATGATACTATTTCTTCAAGCTGATTTCATTCTATAGCTGATTGGAGTTTATGAGTTTTGCTTGCTTCAAGTGCAGAGAATATGGTAATGAATTGCTGTAAGCTGAGGCTTCCTTTGCATAGCAGGATGAAGAATTTTTTGCTATGTTTTCCCATAGTAGTTCCTCTTGGCTTGAGACTATCAAAAAAAAATGGAAGTGATGATGCTAAATATTATAATATCTTGGTCAGGCTGTAGTCCTAACTATAAAAGATAATTGGGATGCAAGGTTGAAACAGAAAACACAAAATTGATGAAAAGTTGAGCAGCATCCTCCTGAAATGATTTTCCTTTTGAGCAGGAGACACAGAGTGCCACTGCCTTTCAAGCTGACTGAAGGAAGTGGTGGTTTCTGTCCCACCTTTGTGGTTCCATGCTTATAGTTTGGTGTGTATGTGTGTCTGTACATACAGCTGTGTGTGCACACATGTGTCTGTAGCTACAGCTGCTTAAATGGTCCAGAAAGAGATGATTGACCTGGAGTTGTGTGTGCTGTCTGTCAGACTGAAGATCTGAACTCTTTGTGGTCAGCTGGGTTTTTTTGTTGAAGCCATAGATAGTGTCTTTACCACAAAACCCTCTGTATTTTAATGCAAAAAANTCTTTTTTTTAAAAAAAAAAAAAAAAAAAAAAACACTAAGCGGTCAAACAGTTTTAATCCTGAATAATGAATGTATGTTTCTTGCTCTGTTATTGACCAGTGTGTTGGTGGAAACCTTTGATGCCATTCCAAAACAACTCAGAAATTACAAGACATTTCCATGCTGGGGAGTAAACTTTTCTCGTAAGTCATGTGATGTTCAAAGTGCATTGCTAAACTTCTGAGAAGCCTAGTAGGAAGAAACCCAGCCTTATCCAGGGAAAGCCCTGCTCTGGCCTGAGGCCTAACTGTCTGTGAGCTGGAGATTAACCCTACTACAGCTGAAAAAAGTGTTCCTTCTTTAAACACCTCTGCTCACCTGATCTGAGAGGCCTCTAGAACTCCAAGAGCATGTATCAGTTTTAAAGCCAAGCAAATAATAATTGAAGTGTGAGAATGTTAGGTATAGGAGATTGCAGGGAGAGGAAAATTGCAATTACTGCTAATTGGAAATTAGCTTGTATAGGAAGATGGCTTGCTGTGCAAATACCTGTATTTCTAACCAGCTCTGAAGGATTTCTCATGCTGGCTCGTTTGCAGGTTAGTTATATATTTGTGCTGATCAGGAAAGGTCCTGGACCTGTTAGTAAATTGTCCTTTTATGTAAGCACAGTGTTTTATGTTTTATTGGATTTGTAGTGAGGTTATTTTTTCTGTGTGTGTTTTGTTTGTTTTCTAACATGGTGTATCTTTATTCCCAATACACTGGGAAATACACTTGTCAAACTGAAAGCATGGGTTTTATGGCAAACAATGTCTCAGAATACCTAAAGAGAAGTGGGGAAGGGTGTTAAAGTTACAGCAATATACAGAAAGCTGCTCTTGGAGCTATCAGCAGTGAATGTGATCCTTGACTGTTAGTAGAAGCAGGGAAGTTATACTTGTTTGATTCCTGCTTTCAGTTTCTGGTGCCTGTACTTGAAGATATGCAACGAAGAATTTGGAAAGCACTTGTAAAATACTGGACCCAACTTAAATCTCCTTAGTGTTTCTCAGTAAACAAAGCAGTAACGTGATTACTGTGCATGGCTGCACACTGATAATGGAAGACAATTCAGATCTGTTTCAGTTACTGACAGAAGAAAGAAAATATTCAGTGGCTGGACATTGGTCCTGAGACAGCTGCTAAGAATTCAAACAACAGAAGGGCTTGTGCAGGCAGCTACGTCATGATCTGTTCCTAATCACTGAGATATGCTTTCATCTAGCTTTGATAAATGGTTGGGCTGAGCAGGAGATGATAGAATGAAGATGACTGGAGGTGCTGATAATATGTGCAGTTCAGCATTAAGACAATAGTTTTTGGTGCTGAGGCTCTAATTTGACTTGACTTCTCCATGGATGGTGCAGCCAGTTACTCTCGGAAGTACTTGCTGCTGACATTCCTGTGAACATGTGCTCAGGCATACCAGAAAGTGTCATTTCTGGATTCCTGGCTGATCCCTTGCTCCAGGCAATGTGGAACTGAATGCAGGGCAGGGAAGGAATGTCCGCTGTCTGATTCTACCTTACCCTGGAATTTGGAGTGTAATCTCCTGCTAAGGTCATTCAAATGTATTTCAAAAGCGATTCCCAAAGTTGCACTTAATGTGGGTATTCATGGAATCTTAGACTTCCTTTCCTATTTTTGTTCCATTGGATATGCCCTCATTTTACCCAAGGACTGATATGCCTTAATATAGATAAAGTTTTTCTATTTGATAGAGGATATATTTTGACTTAAATGCTGTGAAACTATAGGAATTGTACAGGTCTAGATCTAGAAGCAAATTCAATGGCTCTTTAAACATATGCATAAACTTTTAAGAATTATTTTATTTAGTGATACCACAACTTTAGTTAAAAACCCACTAACCTACTGAAAGAAATGACAGGATTTGAAGGAAATTTATTGCATTCCTAAAATATCTTTTGAGTGATATTCAGTGTGTGTATATATACATACAGAGAAAGAGAGATCTCCTACAACACAGTATGGAGGCACCTTGCCTTCAGATTAGTTTCATTTCTGTTCTGGTTGTTGTCTTTCTGTTTGCCTGCAGTGCTTGCTGTGTCCTTGGTCAGCACATTCACACACGTGTCCTTTTATTTCCTAACAGCATCTTCTCTGAACAATCTGTTCCTTTTGTGGCAGTGCAGGTGTGCTCAGGTGTCTGCACTGTGCAAACCAAGACGGCAGGGGGGAAAAATAGAGGGTAGAGGGGGGGAACTTAGGAGCCCTGCCACCTCTCAAAGCAGTTCTGAGCTGAGTAAAGCCCAAGAACTGTTAGTTCTCTCTGCTTGACTGCTGCAGTTCTGTGTCCAGCACTATGGGAGCTGCTCTTGCTTCACACACATAGGTGTCCCCAAGGACACAACCTGAGATGCTCAGCAAAAGCAGACTTACCCAGAACCTTGGCATTTGCACCTCCAGAGCAGAGAGTGACTGAAACACCTCTTGAAATCAAAGGAGTGTTACATACTGCTTTTCTAACAAGGCATATTCTGCAGTGTTGCAGTTACCCTTTCCCCTATGGATTTTTAAGCCAGGTGCTGTTTCGTGTTACCAGGAAGCAAGCCTATCTTAGTGATCCCTAATAGTTCCTGAGTTGTTTGTACTCCGAGGAATGTCTCTCTGCCAAACAGCAGCTGCTCAAGCTTACTACTGAAGTCACAGATTACTGCATTTCAGGGAGCAGTCATCCCAGGTCTGCACTGCAGGAAATTGCTCTGCTATGCTGATTGTCAGCTGAGAAATAGGAAGCATTTTTGGGTGTTCTTATTTGCTTTAAGTCTTTATCTCTTGCTTGCCCACCTCCAATTGATGCTGTCAAAATTAAAGACAGCTTGGTTGTATGTTAATGAAGTTTGCACTTAGCCTCAGCCTCCTGATCCAAGGATCTTAGATAAGGTAAGAGCAGTGTTCAGTGAATTTTGAGAGAAAAGTCTTTCTGAGGTTAGAAAGAGCCTATAACAATGCCTTAAACTCTTTAGTCTACTGGACACTTAAGTGTACTAAAAAGCTGATTTTTCTTTTTGTCAGTGCTGAACCAGTGACCCAGTAGAGCAGTCAAGAAGATACTGAAGCTCTTTTATTATATGGATATAAAATTTAGGCCATAGCCACTTCACAGACTAAGAAATCATCCCTTTTCTTTATCCCTAAAGACAGGGGGTGTTTTATTCACATTCTGTCAGATATGAGTGTGGCATTCTCAAGAAGTCTTTTAAAACTTTGATTACTAAAAGAAATTGTTTGGAAGGTTTTTTAAATGGGTATCAATGGTGACTACAAAGCTCCAAAGAAGATAGGATAAAATAAGAGACTTGTGTGGGTTGGTAGATTTAAAATACCTTTGCTCAACAGTTTAAGTACATGGCTTGCTGGCAATCCATTTTATAGAGCCCTTCCTTGCTTCCCAGAAGCTCTAAATTTAGGAATGCAGTTAATGTGAAATTAAGAGCTGTCCATGCTTAACACACAGCTAACTATGGAGAAAACCCAAGGAGTAGCAGTTGAGCTGGAAGAGACTGGGATAAATATAAACAGAGTGTTATGTGGATGGATGGACTCTGCCAAACGTAGTGGGTGAATCTCCAGGGTACAGTTTCATGCTTCACTTGACACTGTCTAGGTGTGTGGCAGTGCTGAAAAGGGGCTCTCTCTTGTGCTTATTTCTGACTCCAACTTTGCTCTTTGGATCAGATCATGAGTTTATCCAGTTAAAACAGTTCCATCTGGCTTGAGTGGTTTTTTTCAGCTGCTTTGTCTCATGTGACTGTACAGCAACTTGGTCAATGCAGGCAATACCAGAAAGGTGCTGGGGAAGATGTGTGGTGTATCCTGGAGGTAACAGTGAACTGCTGGACTGGCTGACTGTGCACCTGCAGTGGATTTCTCTATTGAACAGGAGCCTGGAGGAAACAGTGTGTTCATGTGCATCTCATCTGAGGCTTTTCTGCATGGGCAGCTGGCGGGGGCAGAGAGCACTGCAGGAGCTCCCAGCCAGCTGCTCTGAGTCACTGCCCATGAGAGGGAGGTGACAGAAGGGAAGGAATGAATGCCCTTTGGAGCAGTGGCTGGGGCCAAGCCTGTGTGAGTGCCAGTCCCTGCTCTGCAGTAGGTGAGCTGTGCTGGAATATGTCCTGATTTGCCAGCAGTGCATGTGGGCAGCAGTGGTGAGTGGTGACGGCTTCTGACTCGCCTTGTTTCACCAAGTCCCAAACTGTGCAGAGGTCTGATTTCACCTATTGCTCTTTATACCAGTGTTATTCCTACATGAACACTTAAAAATCCTGGCTAAAGTTAGGTTTTTATCCCTTAGCCTGAAATCCACTGGCACTGGTTTCATGGGTACATGCTTGCAGAAATTGTTCTGTGCAAGTGGCAGTGTCCAAACCAGATTGAGTGAAGTGGATGGAGACCTCTCAGAGCTGGTCATCCACTTCAGACATAGAGGAAATTTCAGGAGTTGCAATAATTGACAAAAAATGTCTGACTTCTTCAGAAGGTCTTTCCCTCATTCCACAAGGGAGGAACAAAAGCAATTGTAATTAATTAGGCTAATTTGCTACTCATCAGTGAAGCTGACACATGTAAGCAGTGAGCTGATCTTCCCTCCAATTTACAAACTCTAATAGTGTATTTCCTTTATCTGTCTGTCACCAGTAGTGAATTGATGTGCATTTTCACCCTTGCAGAGGAAAAGGTTTGCCTGACAGCCTTCTGTGCCATGTGAGAGAGATGCAGGAGCTTTCCTTGTTTCTCCTTTTGTAAGCTTTTAAGTATTAATGTGGACAAAGTCTTTGTGAGTTGGGTAGGAATTTCTGAGAGTATTAATCCTGACTGCATCTGGGTAGTAGAAGCAACACCACAGATCCACTGGAGAGATTTGTATTTCTGTTAGCATGAGTAAATTAGGTCAAGAACAAAAATATACTTTCATTTCTGGGGATGTGGGGCAATAGAGATGAACCAGAAGAACAGCTTGAAGGCTGTATGTTTAGTTGTATTTCTGCTATTTCAGCCTGACCCTAAAAAACCCAATTGTGTTGGTTTTCTTATTTAAAACAAAACAAAACCAGATGAACAACAACAACAACCCCCAAACCCCTTATTCTTCATTTTGCTGTTCAGAGTTTTAAGAATTCGCTATGGTCATGTAAAATATTGTTCTGTTTTGTGAAGGGATATTTTTTCTTTTTGTATAGATTACTCTGTGCAGCAATGCCTCCAGTAGTTCACCTTGGCAAGATAACAAAACCAGTGCAGAACTTAAAAGGTAATTAATGCTTTTGAGAAAAAAAAAAAATTTAATGCCATGCTGATGAATCAATCTTTTTTTTTTTTTTTTAATTAAACCTTTTTTCAACAAAATCCAGTGTTGCAGATCAGGTACTCATGTTCAGGTCTGCCCTTTAGTGATGTGAGTGTACCAAATGGCAGATGGGAATGTTGATGATTCACTGAATATATTTATGTGTCAACACTACCTCACCAGAAAACAGCTTACCAAGAGGGATATGGAACTTAAAATTTGTTTTCAGTGAAGCCTGCTCTGTAGTACAAATACAGTGAGCTCTTGCTGTGAGGAGACAGATGGGAGAGCCCTCTGTGATGCCTGTCTGATCACCTGAGAGCTGCCTTTCTGCTGCTCTTTGTGCTTTCTGGGCACTGCCCTTCCAGTCATGGCTAATAACAGCACTTAGAGGCTGTCCTGGTTTCAGACATCCACTGCCAAGTCAGCCCCTGTTTACCTGTGATGGGGCTTTTCTGATTCATGAGTTCTCACCTGTGTGTGACCACTTATCTCCTTCTGGCAGAGACAAAAACATTCTCTGCTATGAAAAACTGCTGGGAGCTTGACATCCTCTTCCTGCTGTAAATCTTTGACCACTTCAGCAGCTCCAAGGCAGCCCAGGGAGAAGTTGGCATTGACCACCTCAAATACTCTGCTATGCAATCTGAATAAATTTGAAAAATGCCACTTTTAATCTCTTGAGCTTTTACTTTCAGCTGCTTCTCTCCAATCATGATAGCCATAAATCATCTTTAGCCTAATCTCATTCCTCATTTTTATTTTTAGTGTATGACTCCAGGAAGTGTGGCTTTAAAAAATAAGTTTAAAAAGAGCCAAATGCTCAATAAAATCTGTCTTTCCAACAGTATTATTGGGCAATTCAGTTAGTTTTGGTTTGACCTCCAAATGCCCAGCCTTGCTGGGCTGTGCCTGGTATTTTGCTATGCAAGGAGTAAAGGATCCATCAGCACACGAATTTAACAGTAGTTTTACAAGCCCGGTGGCTTCCACTCCATCCCGTGGGTGGAACTTGGGCAGCACTTGAGTGACTTGCGGTTGACAAAAGTTGATGGCAAATTAGCAATTTAAAAATTTATCACTGTAATTATCACCTGTTCCATTTCCTCATCTCCACCCTTTGGAAGAGATAAAAAACCCCAGCATCCTCTGGTTGTGCTCATGGAAATGATTACAAGTAATAAAGTTATTTACTTAATACACTAGAGTATAGAACTGAGATCATTGGGAATAAACACATAACTCATCTTGCCCTTTATCTTTGCTTCAGGAAGACTTTGACCAGTGTTGTAAAGAAGCTGTGGAGCCTGGGTTAGTCACAGCAGTTCAGCTATTTGAGCAGTGATTCATTTGTACCCGTTCTTAGTTCTAGCTATGGTGTTGGTAATGAAAAGCTGACAGCTGAAATTAGAGGACAGAGGTGGAAAGGACTTTGTCCTGCAAGAGAGCAGCAATCTACAGCTGTGCTTCCTGAGATATGATTTGTTCACCAGTGATTTGATTACTCAGCAATCTAGATGGATTCACAAGCCATTCACAGGAATTGAATTTCTAAACTGAATGTAGACAAAAGTTTCCTTTACTGTAGGACAAATCCCTGTAAGGCTGTAGTGGGGTTGACACAGGGCACAGGATCTCTGCCACAGTTCTGTGTTGGACTGCTGATAAAATGAGGTGCATAATTCATGCTCAGCACAGGCAGTTGAGACCATGACTCATTTGTGCCTCACTAAAATATTAAACTTCCAGGCCACTTCAATTACAAGCCTGGCAAGACAGACAACCTGATACAGTAAAATATTTATCTGTGTTATCCAGGCAATGGCAAAAGAATCCAGTCATTACAAAGAATGAAACTTGTGATTAATTATTTAATTAGTTTCGTTAATTATTTTGACTACCTAGGAGTAGAAGGAGCTGCAGTTGCATGGGCATTCCACTTATTAAAGTATTTTGGAGGTGCATGAAAGCTTTGTATCTTCAGTTTAAGCCTTTAAAGTATTTGTGCATGTGTAAGCAACTGTTACTCTGAAGGAGGGTGGAAGGTAAGAGAAGCTGGACAAACTTGCACTTCTGTAACAGCAAAGATTAAAGATGAGTTCTGAAAGAGAATCTAAAAAATATCTTGAGGTATTTGAGTTTTGAGGAGGGGGAAATACTAACAGTGCATTTAATAAATGCACTCAAATAGCACATTTTAAGTAATGAAGCTTTACTGATTAAAGACTAATTTAAATGTTCTTGATGATTAGGTCTAACAGAATTAGTGCTTCTGAATTGCTAAAATGAGAACCTTGTCCATGAGCAGTCTTTTTAATCTAGCTGGCAGCAATAGCTGAGTTTTACCTGCATTGTATCACGGATTCAAAATTCAATTTGTGTTTATATAGGCAGCCCTGTTGAACTCTGTTTGCAGACAACAGATGTACTTAGCAGTGGACTTTGCCTGGAACTGAATGCATGCAGATGGCTCTATATGTGAAACTGTAGAATGCAGTGAAAAATCTGAGTATTCCAGCTCATGTTTCCCTGCATAATGAAGTCACTGAGTAGCATGATCAGATTATAAAAAGTCATCTTTGGTGTTTATATAATACCTAGGTTCAGCTGAACTATTTTTAATCAGGAATTCACATTGTTTATCTTGTATGTTCATTTATATCCTTTCATCATGCATTTGCATACATTGTGGTGACCTTTTGTGGAAACCCTGCAGGAATTTTATAACAGTTCAGCTGAAATTTGATGTGAACTCAATCAACTGTTACAGGCTGGGAAGGATCTCAGCAACACAGCTCACAGGGTGCAGAGCTTCTGTGAATGAGGGTACAGAGAGTTTTTCTGTGATACTCAATGCTTTTCTACTACAACAGAATGTTAATCCATTTATTTTGTAAGGATATTTCCTTTTTCATCTGTTTTTAAAGATGGTGACCAGAGACTGTAGGGTTTTGGCAGCTGCTGCTCTCTGAGCTTGCAGCATTGCAAGACTTAAGTTGCAAGTCAATGTTTTTATCCTTTTGTTCTGATCATAAAGTCAAGTAGTGATGTTTTCTAAGGCCTCTAGCAAATACTGTTGAAGAATGGCTGATCCTGGGTGTGTTGGTTACAGTAGTGATTTGCAAATCTTCCCCTGACTTTCTGCAATGGTTAAGGCTTCTTCAGAGTGTATTACGTAGTGTATTTGAGTGATCCTGGTCAACTTTTTTCTCTGCAATCTATTGCCTTCCTTCTGCAAATTCAGAAGTGGATTCTATTCATCAGTGTCTTCATTCAGCTGCTAGCTTGCACTTTTTCATCCATCTCATCAAGACATAATCCACAGCTCCTAACAGGTCATCCTGAGCAGCAGTGCTTGCACCCAGTCCTTCCAAATATACCTAGTGATTCTTTCTGTAGTTCCCTGAAGTTATCTTTGCAAAAGTTGTGATGCTTGTGAGTTTCTGTCAGAGAGGAGGAGGAGCAGAACAAGCTGGGAAATGCTGTGCCTGTGTGTGGTGGGGCAGCAGTGCAGATCACCCTCACTGCTTTACAGTCAGTGGCAGCCTCTGCCTGACCAAGTGTGTCAGGGCTGCTGCCTTCCTTGGTCACCTTTCACAGGGAAAACTTAGTGGCCAGGAGCAAGTGTGAAGGTGTCTAGCAGCATAATAGATGGCAGAAATTCCTCACCTGGAATGTGAGCCTTTCTGCTGTGGATTTGGACAGGTGTAATTTGTGTTTGCTTGCAGTCCTAGATACTGCTGCTGCCATCCAGGAGAGCGGAGCCCAGGGAATGTCCTTGTGCGCTCATCTAACGACTGATGTTGGTTTAGATTTGGGGTTGGCTGGCTGGGGGTGCTGTTTGTTTGTTTTTTAATGCGTACCACATCCTTTGAGGAGAGATGATCAATATTTAAGGAATGTAACAACTCCTATACTACCTCCACTTGGAGACAGAAGTCACCACAATAAGAGTGTGTGTTGTAGGGTGTGGAATGTGCAATATAATTTACATACTCCAAATTACTGGCCTCCACCCCAACTTGGGACAGCAATAGCTGGTGTGGAACTAGAAGGTGTCCAGCCGCTGCTTCCATTCCTCCCTGCCTTCAGGAAGAGTTTATCACTGGGTATGGTAAGTACTCCTGGAGATGCTCATATCTGAGACATTGCCCTGTCCAGGGCTGCTCCCTGCTAGGTTGTCAGCTGGTAATCTCAGGCACCAAGACAGTCTGGAATTCAAGCACCACCCCATAGTATGTCCTGTTTCTTTACCAGTCAAGCTTGAGAACCCTTACTAACAAGCTGTCACAAATGCAATGTAATTTGTTCTTCAACTGTTGTTTATTTTTGTGTTCATCTTTGGTAGCTTTGCCTTGGTAAGAGTCTAACTCAGTCATCACTAAGTATTAACAGTGGAAAAGAGGATGCAAGGCTGGGTTTGGGAGGCAAATTCATTGGAATACACAAGAAGAGAACATTAAATAGTAGGTTAAATACTCAAGCCTATGCTCTGCTGTATTTAGCTCTTTCTCCAGCATATTACTGCTTTGATCCATACTTAGAATTTGCCAATCAAGATACATTTTATGACAAGATAACATTTTACTTAGTTTTTTCACATTCTTGCTCTGACTGAGACTTTCTGCTTCTCTGGAAATGTTTGGCCTAAAAGGTTTGAATTAATGTCTTATCTTTAGACAGATGCTGCCATTTAGAAGTGTTATCTGAAAGACATGCAATTAATTCTTGACCTCAATTAAGTCAGTACAAAGTTCTCATAGCTGAGTGTGATAAGCAGTTATGGTTCTATGATGCTGAATTGCTGTGATGTATCATTCAGCATTAACACAAGGCACATCTTGTTTGATAATTTTTCAGAACCTCAACACAACCAGCCTGCTCTGTCTTCTCCATCCTCCCCTCCTCCAAATCTAATTATAGTGGCTTCCACTGATGTCTCTCAGTCTTGGCAAATGTAAGTGGAAGCAAGTGGAAAGATCTGAGTTCTTCTAATAACCAGACTTTACTTATCAATCTCAAAGCTGCATTCAATACCATTTTTCAACCCCCAAAGCTGGGAATGGATCCACCATGGTGGACAACATAATGAGTGTCTTGCTCAGAGCCTCCAGCTTCCATTGGAAACCTTGGGGCTGTAGAGCAGGGAGGTGAAAGCTGGGACCCTAGAGAAACTTGCATTTGAAACAGTGTGAAATGAGGCATAAAACACTGGTAGGTCAATCAGCTCCAGCCTGGGCCATGAGGGATTGACAAGGGGGTGTATAGATCCAGAGGAGCTCAGTGAATCTGGGGTTACTGATATTTCTGTATAGAGAAAAAGAGGTAAGAGTTGAACAGATGGTTGAAAGGGTTTTTATCTTCCACTTGCATCACTTCTATTTAATAAAGGGAGTTTTTGGTGTGTTTTTACTTTCTTTAATAATTTTTTTCCAAATACATAGGAGATTAATAAATCTAAGCAAAAATAGTATTGCAGTTATATCTATGTATTAGGAAACGGTATAATTTTGAAACCTTACTTTAGTTTCCTTCTGCCTTTTTGTTATGAGACTTAGGCTGAAGAAATCAAACTATGTAATCCCTTGTGGTCTGGCTGGATTCATCCCTGCCATTAGGATTGCTTTTCTTAGCCACAGTTAACAATGGTGTAATGGATTTTACAACATTTTATTAAGTTGAAATGCATCAATAGCACTAATGATAAACAATTGTGGTATTTCAGGAAGAACAATTTCCAGCTCTTACTGCACATGCCAACCTATGGAGCTTTTGGGCAACACTTGACTGTGTGGCAAGAAAATAGGGAGTAATTGTCCCTTACAAACGAGTTAGTGCTGTGGCACAGACTGAAGGAAACTGGTCTTGGATGTCTGTGGTAAAAAATACATAACAGCGTTAATATCATCTAGATGAAAATTCCTGTTTGACTGATGACTGTTGCTTAAGTCTGTGCTGTTAGCTGGTGTAAATCAGGATAAAGTGGTTTGGCTGTGGGGAGGACAGGAAGGGGCTTTATTGTTGATGCCGGTTAGAGCACAGGGCATGGTGCCTCCTCCCTTCCTCCCCAGCACATTGGGCCTGCCCCTGGTTTAGAATGATAAACTTAATATGAAACTACAGATAACATTTATAAGGGTTTTCTGGAATACAACCTTCTCCTGCATCAATGGAAAAAAGAAGGCTTCAGTTAAGACATCATTGTGGCCTTGCAGGATCTGAAGGGAGCCTATGATAAAAATGGAGAGACTTTTACAAGGGCGTGTAGTGACAGGACATGGGGGAATGGATTCCAACTGAGAGTAGGTTTAAATTAGAAATTAGGAAGAAATTCTTTACTGTGAGAGTGGCAAGGCACAGATTGCCCCCAGAAGCTGTGGATGCCCCATCTCTGGAAGTGAGCAACCCGGTCTAGTAAAAGGTGTCCCTGCCCATCGCAGAGGGGTTGGAACTGCATGATTTTTAAGGTCTCTTCCAATCAAAGCCATTCTGTGATTCTGTGATCTTTCTCTAGAGGAAAAGAAACCAAAACAAGATACCTTTTAATGGCTAACTGATAGTGTTGTCTGCCTTAATTAATGATTACTCATTAACCAGGACCAACAGTATCCTTAACTGAACCTTTCCCAAAGAAATGATTCATTGCTGTTAACAGTGGACATCAGTATTCCACATTCAGCAGAGACAGCAACAGTGTTTTTCAGCCAGGTAGCGAGGCTGCAGAGGATGTGGGGTAGTTTGAATGCAAATTATGGTGTGACTTCTCCTTTTGGATTTCGCAGTGTTGCATTATTTCCTCAGTCAGACTGAGCTTGTGCAAAAACTGTATAAGCAGCTTGCGACATGGATATGATCATGACCTTCTCTGGGTAACCAAGTTAAACATAGTCTTGAGGAAGCTCAGCAAAACAGTTGCAAAGCTGCATATGGCATCATAAGACAAGGAGGTTGCATGCTGTGCTAAACTGGGGGAGGGAAGATGAGGAGGTTTTTAATAGACCTCTGTCCTGATCACATTTCAGTGATGGTATTTATTTTACAATACCTGCTTCCTGGAAATGCACAGTGGACCTTGGATCAGACCTGATGAGTTTGTCACCAGGTCTTCAGTCAGCTCAAATAGGATGGATCTTTGCACTTTGCCCGGTGCTGTTAGAAATGATTGGAATTCAGCACATGGACAAACAGACTCCCCCACCAAGGCAGCTGTCACTGTTACATTGGACTCTTTCTTTTCCATCTGGAAAATCACCACTTTCCTGAAACATCAATATTAATTTTAGATTGTAACGATAGAGAATTCAACAAATGTAAGAAGGATAAAGTACTGTGAATAACTCTTTGATTTTGTAACAAGCTGTTCACTGGGGATTTAAGTGTGATAATCACATTTAATAACAGTGACAAGTATTTATTTAGTTCTCTTATATTTATGGTTTGATCTACAAACACTGACTTGGTGTTCAGAGTTTACCAAAACCCAAGTAGGTCAGTCTGGTAAATGTTGACTTGAAGTGAACTTGAATGAAAATAAGAGCTTCATCTGATCTTTATGCAACATATGAACTTTATGATCAGGACGATACAGTGTAGTGCTTAGTTTGTACAGATGGAGAAAAATATTAGAGATTAATTCAGGGCAGTCAAATTCCTGTTTTTTCTATATACATATATTTTTAAAATGGCTAATCACAAAAGAGTGTGATAACTAGAAAATGTTAGGAGTCCCATCTGCCTGAAGATGGGTTGGCTTCATCTCTGTTTGTACCATGCTTCCTTATGCAAACTTAATGGGCTTACAAAAAAATCTTGCAAAGTGCAAGCTTATATATAATGCTATCATTGCCTGAAATCTGTAGATGGGATTGAATTAAATCAATGTCATGGACAAAAGATTTCATAACCAAGCTAACAAAGAGGTTAAAGATTAATTAGTCAGAGTAACTCTAGAGCTCCTTTCTTTCAAAAAAAGCCAACAAGCCAACACAAAGCAAGACCCCACAAAACAAACCAGAAGCCAACCCTCAGCTCAAACTTAACTTGGTGACAGTAGTGTCAATGGGGTGGAAAAAAAAACCCATGTAACTGAGATGAGAACCCAGTTTTGTTGTGCTCAAGCTGCCCATTGACACACAGGATGGCACAAACACATTCCATACAGCAGCAGATGGAAGTGTTGCTCACTGACCACCTGGCTGCATTGTGCTGTATCTGTTACCCATCTTTAATAAGAGGCCTCTGTAAAGTCTTCAGTTCAGCTTTAATGAGAAATCAGATGCCTCAAAACACCTGAATTATTCAGCTCACAATTACAGGGGTTGGGATGGAGACTTTATTATGGTATGAAAAGGCATTGTAATAGCAGGAACAACCTCTGGTTTTTAAGATTATATTGATTTGGACAGCTGTGAAATACATTATGAGTAACCTTAGCAGGTCTGCATATGAGTTACAGAACATGTAGCTGCAATAAGAGGGCTTATATTCCTCATATGCTGGACCAAGAGTAACCCAAAAAATTATAAATATGACGCGTACATCTTTTGTAAAACAGATTGAAATGGAAAATCCAAGAGTGGCATTGTGTGAAGGTTAACAAGCTCTGCCTAAGTGGAAAATTATAAAATTTGCATATAGGTGGTAGAAGAAAGAGAGCGATGGCTTCATCTGCCTCACCTTCTGCTAGTCCTGACTAGCTGGCAAGTTGTTCAAATGTGACATATTCTGGGTTTTGCCTGTCACACAAATGGTGAAGGTCATGAACAAGATGACTGTACTGTTCTTAACCAGCTCCAAAATCCCTTTATTTGCTCCTGTTACGCTTTAGAAAGAGTAAGTACATTCAAATATTCATGTACCCAAATTCTTTTGGGAGATCAAGATAGCTTTCACTGAAGCATCATATTGCTTTGTCCCCCACTGTAGCTTATACTTAGAGTCTCTTCAGGTTCTTTGTGGTAGAAGTAGTACAGATGTTGGTTATCACACTGCTCTTGTGCCACAAAGGAAATAAATGCAACCAAAAATAGTTAAGAACAAACCCTTGAAAAATCCTAAATAACAGAGTACTATTAAATATTAGAACATAATCTCCACCTGAAAAAGTTTATGAACTATCACTTTTTATATGTCCATATCCAGCACATCTATTTTGACACCACCTTGGACCCAGAAAACAATTGGAAAGCACATGATAAATAAAAATGAGGCATTAAATGGGACAGAAACACCTTCCCATAGAGAAAGCCCAACCATGCTGGCCAATTAAATTGAGCAGCAGCAATCCAGCAGAAGAGGTCCATCTGAAAAGCAGAGCAGGGAGGGTGGAATACATATGTTCTCAACAATCTCACTGTATAAAGACCCAGTTTGATGCAGGACTTAGTAGATGGAGTGATGGGACCACAGCCAGCCTCAGCATTAGACATGAGCTGCCTTCTCTCTTCCCCAGTATTTTTGGACACTGGTATTTCTGTACACTGATTTTGTGTAGCTGTGTCTTCCATGTCACATTGTCTCCTTGGCTGTGCCTTGGTTTGCTCTGAGGACACCCCAGAAGCTGTGTGTCAAACTTTATTTTTTACTTTGTGTTGGACAGGACTTGGAGCATTGCACTGGAGTTGCCTCACTGGAGCCAGAGTTTCTTCTTCTGTCTGTGTCTAACTGTATGAAATTCCCTTAGGCAAAATTACAAATGCAATAATGCCTGGTTATAAAATGTTTACTTGGTCTCATTTAGGCCTACAAAAATTTTGGAATGAAATATTAACTTAAAGAGCTATGTAACAATCCAACTTGCATCATATGTAATGATTCCTGGTTAAAAAAGAAAGCAAACAGCAACAACAACCAAAACCCATTTCAGGTCAAATGCTGCTACTTCAATGCTCTTTTTTATTCACTCAGGAAAAAATACATTTTGTTTAGTCTCTCTTACACTAGTGGTAAAAAAAGGGCCCTAAAACAAGACCTTAACTTGGCATCCTGCAGACTTGTTAACAAGCACTGTCTAAGAGCTGATGTCAACCCAAGCTAGTAGAAGGGAGAAGAAAAGTGTGCATTTATTGTGAAACTGAAATTTTTGGTCATGCTTGTGAAGTTTTCTCTAAGACCTGCAATTTTTTTAATGTGAAAAAACTTAGCCTTTCATCCAGTGGTTTAAATATTAGAGAAAATGAGCGAAAATGACAACTCTGTATGCTAGAGCCAAGGGAACTGGCAAGGCTGACTTGTCTGCAGGTGGCTGATCTTGGTGAAGGGATCTGGAGATGCATGCAGAGGAAGGGAGCTTGTCATGGGGGCTGGGATTCAGTGTCAGCTCGGTTAAAGCCTTTTTACATAAATTCAGGAATGTTGACAAGTGTTAAAGTCAATGCCACAATTTACTTCCTTTTTAACTTCTGCTTCATGTTACCCTGAAGTGTTCTTAAAAGAATTAAAGTGCAAACAAAAGCATCTTTGACTGAAAGGTCAAATAGCCTGATAACATTTACTTCCTGGAGAGAAACGACAAAAGGCAAGTGGCCTGGGTTTTACATTTTGTGTGTGATAAATGAAGGCGAGCCTTCAAAAGATTACCGAAAATAGATCTTTTTAAAAGCATGTCTGCTGTTGGATGAGTACAGGAAAGAACATGAGAACAGCTTGCCACTGAAGTTCAAGGGGCTTTGACAGGCATGGTTCCTCCTGGGGTGCAGCTGGTGGAGATGGAGTAACTGATACTGTCCTTTAAATTTAACAATTTACTTGGAGAATGGAAGTGATTTGGCCTCTCTTACAGAGATTGCAGTAGACGCTACCGTTACAGAATATTTTGGAAGGTTTAACTGTTGTAATGGAAATATTAAATGTTCTGAAGATAGTAATGTAAAAATCCTCCACACCGCAGTATTTGACACTGTAAAGCAGCTCAGAATTGAAGGTTAAATGTAATTAATTTTTTTCTGGATCCTAAACCTTTCTCCTGTTTGTGTTTTGGTGTGGGTTTATCTTTTTTTCTTTATTGCAGATTATAGAAAACATAGGTTCTTGATGTTTCTTTAAACTGTGACTTTTCCAAATGCAATGCTAACTACTTAATTCACTTGAGATGCTTTCTGTATTTATGCTCCCCTGAGTATATTCCCTGTTTCATATTATGAATCTTCCAGCAGCCTGTGCTCTGCATGTTCCCATCTCTGTAGTTCCTCATGGCAGTTTAGTCTACTTTCATGTTTTCTATCATGCTATTTTTTTAAAATGAAATTTTATATAATTCCCCAAGTAGCCAGTTGTTTTTTTCTGAGAGGCTGGAAGCAGCAGTTGTTTTCTTCTCTGTAGAATTTCTGAGATTTCTCAGAAAATTTTCTTGTCCTTGCTCTCTGTATGACAGAGACTGTGATTTGTAAAAGGCCATTTTGTTTTACTGTCATCAGCACGAGTGCATCCTCCTAACCCTTTTTTTCTCCATCCACATGGCATCTGCAGCTTCAGTGTGCTACAACAAAAGCAAGCACGGAGAGCTGATTGAATCTGGTCGTGACAAATGAGCAGCTTTTGATTTGCCTATCTTTGACCCAGACTGTGGTTCAAAAGCATTCCAAAACTTGCTGTTTCCTAACTCCAGCTCCTTCAGCTGGCTGGTGTTTACAGCTCCAAGCCTGGATTCCATTATGGCTGTGACTCCTGGACTGCTTGGATGCCTGTGCTGCATTTCCTCCTTGCAGCTATGCTCGCAGGCAGCTCTAATGCCACGGCAAAGCTGGAATGCAAAGGTGGGCCATTGAAGGGCAGAATGTGACAATGACAGTGGCTTAATCACTTCTGGAAGTGCACCCAGATGTGAGAAACGTTACCTTCTTCAAAAGGCTTTCGAGGAGTTTATGACTGACAGCTGGCTGGAATCCTGCAGCCTGATCCAGCGTTCAGATCCAGCCTATGCAGTAACCTGTGCACTGTTTAGGATAACTTGTTAAAGTAGCCAAACATAACAGATATGTTTGTTTATTGCTATGTCACATTCACACCTCTAACATGCTTCCCCTTCTTACTGGCAGGAAGAAGCCAAACCTTCTTCTGTGGTTTTGGTCTGTAGGTTTTTATGAAGGTAAGTGGGAGACAACTCCAATATTTATTTATCTGCTCCAGCAATCATTGACATCAGTTAGTCACCTAATTTTACCAATGTTCATGTCTGTATGCACCAGTTAATAAGCACATTAAAATGTATTTTTACAATGATCAACGGTGACATCCCTGTCAGTATTTCTGTGAGGTTGAAAAGAGGAAGTTATAAGGGAGGTATTCAGTCAAAAAACATGTAAACTCTGTAGAAATTATTAAAAAGGCATTTATAGTAGTAAAATGACAAACTATATATAATGAAAGCTCATGAAACCCAAGAGATTGAGGAATTGCTTCCAGAAAATGGAATTTATTTTCTTAAAATCGAAACCAAAAATCACTTGTAATATATCTGGGCTTCAGAGTTAGTGACCAAATTAAAAACTGCTGCTTTTAGTTGTTTCCTTGTTTTTGTTTGCAGTAATGGCACACATGTACATGTAGCTTTGTAGTGGAAAGGACTCTTCAGAGGCTCAGACTGGGTGACACAGCTGGCTCCTCAGGAGCAGTGGGGTTATTTCATTGTGCACGCTTCCTGGGACCTGGGTTGTCCATGGGAAGGCCAGGAAATGAGGAATAGGGGTGGATCTTTGCTACGAGCTCATTCAGCAGAATGCTAAACCACAGCTTCCTAAGCTCCAAGGCAGTCACTGACAAAGAATGAATGCTTTGTACGCCTGCTTCCCCATGTGCAATTCCTTTCTGCAGGATAAATTGCCTAATTCATTACTTGTCTAACATCATCTCTGCAGTCCCTCATTGGATGCATCAGATTTCAGAATAGTATTCCAAATGGTGCAGTGTGAATAAAATTAAGATACAGAACATTTTCTAAAAATTAATTATAATTAATATTTTTAATCTTGGAATGATACAAAAACTGAGCTTCATTTTGCTGTTGGCTGTAAAAAATAAAAATGCATCCTTAATTATGGTCTAAAAATGGTCCTTTTTTTACCTGAGGGTTTTGGAGCATAATTTTGCTGAGAATAACTTCAAGTGTATACCCAGAGTTGTTTGTATGAGATATATGGAAAAAAACCCCAAAACCAACATAAAAGTCAAGTTCTACTGATGCTGGTAGCACTTCAGAAAAGCTCAAGCTGACTGCATAATGATTACTGAGGACAACTGTCAGGTTTAACCTAGGAATAAAAATAACACAGGCAAAAAAACACCCAGACTTGGAAACACTTATGCAAGATGTGTCCTTTTTGTCAGAAAGGTCAGAAGTTTAGCTTTGTTTTGTTTTGCTCAAATAGAACACGATGGTATTATTCGGTTGTTTGCATTTTTAAGTTCTCAAATTAAATTTATCTGCAATAACAACTTTGTTTGCTTCCTGGAATGGAGGTTGGGATTTAATTTTGTTGATGGCACAGTCATCCCTGAAGCCTCATTGTCTAGGAAACGGTAGACTAGCTTTACACATGGCATGGCTAGTATGTGAAACCGATATGTTTTTCAGTCCACATTTTACAAATTGAACATTTTTTTTTCTTTTTTCAGCACAAAAGACCTAGCACGTCTCCTTGTTAAGGTGGTTTCAGTTGCTGCTCTTCCTTAAGAAAGCAAGCAGAGTTAAAGTCATTCGCAAAGTTATTTTTCTCAGTGTAAGTGTTTTAACAGTTGAAATAAGCTGAGGGAACGGCCTGGGCAGGCCAGAGAGGGCTGTAGGAGGTCTGGCAGTGCTGCTCCATGGCCTGTTCAGAGGTTACAGAGACGACAGGAGCAGACCTGTGTCTGACAGGCACAGTGAACAGACAAGAGGCAGCAGTCCTGTATCGCCACAAGGGACGATGCAGTTACACAGGAGGCAGAAAATCCTTACCCTGGAGTGGGTTTGTCAAGGTGCAGGTTCTCTGGATGGGGCTGTAAAGCCTCTGCCCTCAGCTGCTTCTGTGCTGGGATCAGGTGTCTCTGTAGGTTGGAGACCATCGCAGAGTTATTTTGGAGGTAGATAATCATGTTTGTTGCTGCTGGGGAGGGATGAGAGAGAAGGAAGAAAACCGGAGAAGTTAATCTATAAAAAGCACACACAAGGGACTTACAACTACAAGGACAAGACAAAATGCAGTGTTGCTGTCTGAGCCTGAAGGGTCTTTCTGGTGGTGCTGAGGGAATCTGTGGCAGCATCATCTTCCACCTTCCCCGACTGCCCAACTTTAACCAAAAACCAAGGGCAAGGGGGAGTCGTGGGGTGAGCCATGCTGCTCTCTGGCCACAGAACCACGGTTGCAAGGGAAGCACAGGGGTCATCGAATCCAACTCCTGGCCCTGCACAGGACACAAGATTCACACCCTATGCTGGGAGAGTTGTCCAAACACTTCTTGAGCTCTGCCAGGCTTGGTGCTGTGACCACTTCCCTGGGGAGCCTGTGCCAGTGCCCAAACACCCTCTCGGTGAAGAGCCTTTCCTCATACCCAACCTAAACCTCTCCTGACACAACTCCAGGCCATTCTCCCGCCCGGCGCCGGGACGGGCGCAGAAGCCCCTGTCCGTGCCCGCTCCGCGGAGCGCGGTGTCCCGCGGGCCGGCCCGGGATGCGCTCCGCGGGCGGGCTGCGCTCCGCGTTCCGTCCCAGAGTCTCTCTGTCTCTCTGTCCGTCCGTGTGTGTGTGTGTGCCTCTGCGTGTGTGTGTCTGTGTCTGTGTGTGAGCGGGAGGGCGCGGGGGTGCGCGCTGCCCGGCAGGGGCGGCGCTCGCTGCAGCGC
>VZTZ01004772.1:386520-473768 GCA_013400955.1 Drymodes brunneopygia
GGCGGAGGCGGGAGCGGGCTGGGGCTTGGGTTTGGGCTGGGGCTGGGGCCGGGCCGGCCCGCGCCTCGCCCCCTCGGGGAGCGCTGCCTGTGCCGCCTTGTTTTCGCTGTCCCCACTCGGGGAGCGCTACCTGTGCCACCTCGTTCTCCCTCTGCCCACAGGACGGTCCCGCGCCCTCCGCTGTGAAGAGCATGGCCTTGACTCTAGAGCAGGCCCAGCGGGTGGGCTATACCTGCCTGAAGGCACTCCTCAGGTTCGCTTTTATGGTCGCCAATAACCTGGTTGCTATTCCGTCCTACGTCTTGTATTTAATTGTGCTGCAGCCTCTCCGAATATTGGACAGTAAAAGCTTCTGGTATATCGAAGGAGTGTTATTTAAATGGCTTTTAGCCATGGTGGCTTCCTGGGGCTGGTACGCAGGATACACAGGTAAGAATGTCTTATTAATGTCTATTATGTCTAATTTAAAACGTCCTAATACGTTAAAAGACTTTTCATGTGGGGATGTATCTGAATATAGTGGGTAGATACGCAGAATGTTTTTCGTTGAAGTGTCCTACACAGATGTGTTTCTGGGTTGAGATGCTGTATACTGAAACATTTTTTAAATCGTAACTAGAAACTTCATATGTTTTAAGTGTTTTGCAGTCAGTATTTTGTCCTAGTAAAATGAGAAATATTACTTCTCTTTAGTATCTTGATCATGTTATTTTAGTGTTACATGAAAAAGATACACCTCTTCAAAAGATAGCTGATTCGTACTGTGCATGTAGCTGGTAGAACTAAACTTTTCTTGTTTTAAGTCTGTGCATCTCTAAATCATCTCCCATTAGAAATACCAGGAGACAAGGCTGAGAAGTTTGACACGAAGCTTATGTCAGAAGAGTAGGTCTTCTATTCCTTGCAACAGCGACTGTCTTTTCTGCCGTCTCAGAATGGAGGGAAACAGAGGGTACCTTTTTCATTCAAGTAGTGATATGCAATGTTTCTCAACTGTATGACTCTTCATTTACTGTTAGCAGAGCTAATTACAGTATCTGTAGGGGTTTTCCCTCTGCATGCTTGCTCTGCGGTTATTACTGAACTTGTTTTTGCTCGTTTAGTATTCATAGGCTCATCAAGGTGATGGACTGAACTGAAATATTAAGGAAGGCTCTGGTCTTGTCCTCGAATGCACTGATTTTCATCCTGGCTACTGCCCTTTGTGCAAGAAAACAGCCACAGTTCTTTGGAAAAGGAAGAAATTAATCTACTGAGTGCAAAATACAAGCAGCTCTCCTAAAATTCTTTCCCTCTCTTCTGCCCAGGCTGCATCTGCAGGTCTTGTGTAAACGAGAAAAACAAGGAATGGCAGCACACGGCTCTGGAGTCTGGTCAGACTCCTGATTAGTCAGAAAGTCAGTGTTGGCCCAGATGGAGTCTTGTTAGCCAACGAGAGCTGGAGCCTCTGTGCCAGTGTGGCTTTTGGTGCCCTGTCGTGTGCCTTTCCGAGATGCACAGAGTTTCTGTGGATTCTCTAGGTGAGCTTCCCGTTCTTCTTAAGGAGATGGTGGCAGCAGCAGCAAGTTAGACTCTGATCTGTCGGGCTAGAACTGTCGCAGCGTTGCACTGCTTCAAAACTGCCTTGCCTGGTACAGCTCAAGCTTATCCAGATATGCTGTTTAAAAACCTTTTTTATATGTTTGCTCGTTAAAAGAAGTCCACATAGTGTTTGCAGTGGCAGGTACACTTGTAAAAGTCTGCTTTGTGTTGTAAAGCACAAAGGCCTTCTAGAAGGAAGGATTGACTTTCAAGGTGTTGTGTGTATATTTAACTGGAAATGGGAAAGTTTATGGACATTATGGTGGTGTTAAAGTCATACAGCTCATGACCCCGAGGAATCACTGTGTGTACTGAATGTGCTGGTTAAAATTCATTGTCCCATGACAATTTCTGAAAGCCATTTCCTCAGGGTAGTTTTACTGCTGACTGCAGAACTGTGTGGTTTCTTTTGCCTCTTGCTTGGAAGGTGGTCTTAGCATGATCTGCATATCCTAGAGTCTTCTTGAAGCATCTGTTGGTTGGTGTTGCTGATGTATCTTGACAATTTGAAATAATTTGTTTTACAGTCCTGAAATGTCTCAGTATATTTGAAGTATTTACAAACTGCTATGCAGAAGTGGTTTGTGGGATAGTGTACGGGTAAGGAGGCCCTTCCTTTTGCTTTTCACTATGAAGCATGGCTTTTGGGGAGGATTTTAAGCAAATGCTTGTATGAAAGTTTAGTTTAAATGCATTTTATTTGACATGAAGGCATTAACGTGTTTTGTACTGAAAGCTATGAACTAGCAAGAACAGCTTATTTCTTCGTCCCTTCTTTAATCTCCTCAGTGCTCACCATCACATGCAGAACAAACCTGGAAAGTGTATCATTCAACATACATAGACAGGGAAATTTGTGTGTCTTTTTTCAGATTAATAGATTTAGAAAAAAAATACTGCTAGGTCCCCTGTTTTTTATGGAATATGAGATAACTGACTCAGAACTGAAATACTGCTTTATTAAGAGAGCAAGTCCAGTGGTGCATCTGAAAGAGACATTGCTCTGGAATCTTCTGTTTTAAATTCCAGAAAACTAAGTCAAAGGCAGGCTTCAGGATGTTCTATCTTTGCAAAAGTAAATAGAAGATAGTAGGTATGCATGGGTTCATTGAAAAGATTAAAGATTTTTCTTTTCAGTAGCAGAGTAGTTGGTGAGGGGTTTTTTTGTTGGTTTCTTCTTTTTTAAGAGGGTAACCAGATAAATAAGTTTACTTCTCTTTTAATTGGAGGGAGTGGTCTGTTTCAGTTGTGTTGAAAGTGTGTTTTAGTTCTTCAGCTTATTTATTTTTTCCTTTTCCAAGCTTGGCTCATCTCTTGGGTGAGAAGTGACATAAATCATTTGTAATTAGGGACATAAACTCAGCCTGCAAAACAGATTCAGGGTGGACTTTCTCTGCGCCTGTAATTTGTGTGTAATGTGTAGGAGAAAGCTGGACACTGCTAGCTTATCCTTCTGGGCTTTGCTGCTGTTGCATAATTGTTGGTGTATTTTATTGAATGTAGCTGGAAGAGCTGAGGAGGAACTCATGAATTAGGTCTGCCCTTCTCTTCCTCACCTCTATCTAAACCTGGGGGTTTTTGTTGGAGTCATAGAGGATTTATTACAGAAATTACCTGATCTGTATCTGTATCAGTAGCTCTAATCTGTACTTTTTGATAAATGTAGGTGTTTTGCAGATACGCTTGATATTATGTAAAGGGATAGCATATGACTGGACAAGGAAATAATGAAAGGAATGGGAAGAGAGATTGTAAAGGTCACTGTCCTCTCCCTAATCTTTTTCTTCTTAAGATGCAAGTATGAGAGAGAACTTGTGCATAATTGGTTTACTTTGATTTTTAAAGGGCAGGATATGATAAATATCTCTGTTGTCCTCTTGAGCTCTGTAGGGTTTCTTACGAAAATGAAAACTGAATATCTTTTTATGAAGAGCGTACAGACAGTCTAGCAATGTTGATTTATTTTTATATGGTTTCAGAAAGGTCTTATAACTCTTCTAAATCTCCTTTCTTTTAAGGCTTTTTTTATAAATGCATTGCTCTTGTAGGAGCTGTTCAGCCAGGGCACTCAGAATCTGCATATTAGTGTGATTTGAAAGGCACCTTTGAATAATACTTCTAAATATTTTCCTACATTTATTGGAAGGTGCATTCTAAAAAAAGCAAACTCGAGAGTGCTTGATCCTTTGTTGGCAAGTACCTTTTTGTCCTGTACTATAATTTGTCATTTAATATATGAGCACACCAGATAGCACTGAATAGTGCAGGAGATGGGAGGGAGATGGAGCATATCTGTGGTGGTGAATTTCTGACGACCTTTTGCTCACCTACAGAACTAGTTTTAAAGCAATCATTTAACAGATTTCATCTTCTTTGGCCAAGTATTGCAGACTGAGTGTAATATCCACGTACCTAATCAAATCACCAAAAATAGGACTGCTAGAGAGAAGCTTGCTCAATTAATTACACATGGACAAAACCTCGTGTTTTAGCCTCTCAGCGACACACGGAGTCTTGCAGTAATATTGGATAGGTCAGTGGGCTGTGGGCAGGTGGGAAGGAGTAACACACCTCTTACCTCACACTAAAAACTCTTAGTGCTGTGACTATGCTTGCTGGTATAATGATACAGTGCTTAATTAAAAGTGAACCAGTCCTGTGGTGTTACTGTTCTGTGTCAGCCCGGATGGTGACTAATTTTAAAGAGTATCTGGAAGAATTGTCAGGTTTTGTCAAATGAGGAGAATTTCTCTTTCCTTCTCTGTTCAGCCAGGTAAAGAAAAACTGAGAGTGAGATTTTGATTTTTAATTGTCCCCTTGTCCTCTCCTCCCAAGTGATTTAGCTTTTATTGGCTGATTTATATATGTGATTAGCATGTGACTACTCTGTAATTTTTCAGCAGTTGTGCTTTTTTTTTTTTCCTTCTAATGCAAAATCTTGTTTCCGTTTTATCAGTCAACAGCCTTAATTCCTGTAATCTTCTAAGAATGCAAATATTTTTGTCTTCCAGAGCTGTAAAAGATACAGGTGGAGTTGCTGTGACAACACTTCCGCGGTGCAGGCAACATTTGCTGTCTGTGCTGCTTCTCATGACAGGTCGGCCCCTCTCCTCGGGCAGGAAGTGCAGCAGAAACTGAAGGACAGCAGATGAGATAAAGTAAATTTTTTGTCCCATATAAGGCAGGCAGTGTTATTTCAGGAGACCTATCTGTGCCTCTAACCCTGCCGTTGCTTCTACCCTCCACAGTTCCTACAGTGGGATTTTTCACTGGCAGTGTTTTGGTTTTGGATCTGGTCACTACTCTGAAGACTGGGCAGGGAGAGGCACAGGGAAAAAGCTTCTGTTTTTGAGGTCAGGCAGTGTGGGAAATGGAGAAGGAAAATCATGCTTGTTAACATTTTCTTAGAATGTGCAGAAATACCTGATGTGACTCAGTAGATTTGGGTAGCAATGTACTGCACATAAACTCCTGGTATATGCTGTGGGCGTGCATTGAGTTTCTAGGCAATCTCTGACTTAAGTGAAGCTTTCCCTGATGTGTAGGTTATGCTGAGATCAAGCAGGACTCCTTGAATTCATTTTGCTGCTTGTAGGAGGAAGTTTGTGTGTACCTTTTGAGCTGCCTCGATAAGGAAAGGTCAGAATTGGGTGAGGTGGGGACATTTGAGCTGTTTCCATCCCGGCCTCAGAGCAAAGGCCCATTGCAGCTTTTCGTAAGAGGAGGGAAGGTGAGCAGTGAACTTGGTGTCAACCTCTTTGTGCATGTGATGTGTCTGTAAAGCGTGCTAGACAAAGATCCTTGTCCTTTTCTAATGACATGAGAAATCACATCAAGGAAATCCCCATATCTCCTTTTGGGGTTATGGTTACCATACTTCTTTATAGTTCATCTAATGCCAGCAAATGTAATCTAATGTGTCAAAAGCAGTAAAGCTTATAATTCATTTTTCTATTGTATCATTTCCCTGTAAAGGGTCATTTCAAAAGATTAGATAATGAAATATTCTTCAAGTTGTTTTTTTTCAGAAAGCTGCTGCCTCCTGGCACAAAGCTTAGAGTAAAAGCAAGCACTATTGTTTTTGTTGTTTGTTGCTATTTAAGTCTTTTTTTATTTTTGTTTATTTGGAGGGTTTTCTTTTTTTTTCTTTCTTTTTTTGTTTTCTTTTTTTAGAGTGGGTTAGTCTCTGTTCCTGTTTCACTTACTCTGGATAATACAAGAGCTGTTGCAAGCCTACCAAAGCATTGTAAAGATGAAATTATTGATGAATATGTATACAGAAAGGTGTGACTTTATAATTTTAAGTCCAGCAATGGCTGTGGAATGCTTCTAAATTAGCTCATATGCTAACAGCCAAAGGAAAACAAAGTTTTAGGAATTTTGGGTTCTATCCCTCCTTATGGCTGAGTTTGCAATTTTTAACATGTGTTTTTATCCCCCCTAGTTATTTTGGGCCTTTGTTTTTAGCATATCTATTCACATTAGTCTTCTTACTTCTCCCTTCATTACTGAAAGGATATGACTAAGAATACTTGAGAGGTGTCTCTGTACTCTTTACCTTTTGCCGTTTTGTTCCTTGGTGGTAGGCTTTTAGGAACCATGAGAAATAATTACATGAAAGTTTTTGTCCTGCTGTGATTTGGACAAGCAAAATCTTAAGAGAGTTTAATTCTTTGTCCACAAATTCTTTGCCATGAAATTTTTTTTTCTGCTTGAACAATGTCATCATGTGTATTGGAACTTGTCAGAGATGGTGCCTTTATGTCAAAGATGCAATTTCTCATTCTCATTTAATGTAACTGTTCTAAAGCATGGTAGTTTTAGAGATTTTCAAGAAAGCTGGAGAAAAAAGCCTGCATGCTTAATGTGGAGAAGAAAACTTATTTTCTGTGATGTTTTGTTCTGGGAAATTACCTTTTTATAATGAGACTGATGAACAGAATACATCACTTTCCCTTTTTCTATCACGTGTGTGAGAGGGACGGTAAAGTCCTGCCTAAAGTTAGTTCGGCAAGGTTTTAAGGTACTGAAAAATGGAATAGTTGTGCAACCTTAATTAGACAGGGTAGTTAGTAAATCCTTTGTGGAATATAATCTTAGTGTTGTAACTCTCCAGTGTGAACTGAGCCAAAGTACAGCTCCAAGGCATGTAATGTGCTCGTTTGTTGCAGTGGGATGTAAACTCTGATGCTGAGGAGAACATGTCAAATGTGTGATTGCGCAGGCACAGAATTGCACTGCTCTTGGAGCCAGCACAGCTCAGATAATAGTCCAGCCACTTCTGTGTGCACTTACTGAAATAAATAAGGCTAATATATTTGCATTCCCAAAAATGTTCCATGGCACCAGTGAGGGATTCTGTGCATGAGGTTGTTCTGTGTTTTTTCCTCTCCCCCGCAAAGCATTTCAAGCAGGGAGTGCCACAGAAGAAAGCCAGTCCCAGCCTTTCAGACTCTTCTACCACCATTGCTTTGGTTTTATTGGCCAGAGACTTAATGATGTGTGGTGGTCTGGATCACAGCCGTCCCTGGCCCATGCTAAAACGACCCACCCCTTTTTTTGCTGGGTGACATAGAAAACAGAATCCCTACCCCAGTTCATTTTGTGGGTGTGGTGAGAGGAGGAAGGTACAAACAGCAAGGAGAAAGAGGAAGGAAATGCATCTCTTGGTGGCAGTACCAGCTTTAGTGTATTTTTTTGACTACTGCTTATGGCCCCAGTTCAAGAGAACAGTCCTGTGCAGGATAGGGGTTTAGTATGTGAATAAAATGTCATTGATGTAGACTTCTTCATCTTTTCTTACTATTTTCTTAACTGGTTCATGTTGTTTAGACTGGAAAAGTACCTTCTGCCAAATTCTTTTAGAGAAGAAAACTAAGCTTAGGGTGAGAACAAAGGACTAGGATAAACTGAAAAGTGGTTGATAAAGGAATAAGGAGGCCAGTGGTTCTGGTGCAAGCTCAGCAGTGGGGTTCCTCTGAAGTTTTGTATGTGTACTATTTAAATTTGTCAGCTGCAGAGACCATTGTAGAAAACTTCAGAAGTACTTAAGCTGCATGAATAGCCAACACAATTCAGGAGTTTAGTGTTGAACAATATAAAGTAATAAACATTTAAATAAAGTAGCAGTTCAAGAAATAGATGAGTGTCATGGTGGAGAGCTTAGGGAAAGTTTTATCCCAATGAACAGCTATACCTTCTTTATAAAATATGTGAAGAACAGGATCGAGAATAATACTAAAAAAATACCAGTGGTTCACCTTCACAGTTTAGTAGTTTTGTCTCAGTTGTTCTAAAGTTATTGAGGAAGTAAGACCTCTCTAAGGGGGTCATCAGCCTCATTGGTGCAGGCTGAAATCAAGCCAGAACCGTTTCTCAAAGCTGAACTCAAAGTTCAGCTGAACTCAAAGTAGAGCAAAATTGGACAACTCAGTGATTCCATCTCCTTGACTCTGTGTAAAGAAGGGAATTTTTAGTGTCCCCATTAAAAGGCAGAACATTTCAAGTCAATGAGATTTAATAAGACAGCAGTACCTGGAGGTTATGTTTAATTTTTTTCTTAAATACTTTCATTATACCTTTTCACAAATGCTTTACCAGATAATGCCAATGGTGTTACTTCTTTTGATTCATACAACATAACCTGAAAAATTCTTGTTTAAATGTTACAGTTCTAAAGAGTAAGGAATTATCCCTGTTTAGGGCATTTAATAGTTCATAGCTTAGACTCACCTCACCTCAGTTTTGTAATTTAAGTAAAGGAGGAGAGGAAAGATTAATAGCTTTATAACTGCTTCCCACTTAATGTGGAACTAAAAATAGAAATGGTGTTCTAAGAGCAAGGGGCAGAACTGCTGCTGTTTGGGAGGACATGAGTTCAGGAAAGCTGACTCTTTAGGACAGTGGCACGAGTGGTTGTGGATATAGGGTTTTTTTGGTGGCAAAATGGAGGACTTTGACTTTTCCTAAAATTTAGTTTAGTTCGTTTTCTAACATCCCGTAGTTGCAAGCATGTGGAATTTCTGTGGAAGTCCATAGTGTCTGTGTCTGCTTGCCAGAACTCAGGGAGAAAAAACCCCATCAATATTAAGAACACATACTTTTGGTTAATTTAAGCATCAGTTATGTTTGAGTGTGGTATTTAGGGTGGGCCATCGAACACTGTTTTAATGTAATTTTGTGACTTGGGTATTTATTACCCATATAAATAAATGTGACCGTGTTTAAGTATAGTTTCCTGATGAGATGAAGCTACTTGTTTAACAGCTATTCTTTCTCGCACCTCTCCCACACTTCTGATTTGCTTCCTTGCAAATCTGTCTGCAATTGACCAGATGGTTCAGATTTCAGGCATAATTGTGTTCTCATGAGTTTTGTGAAAATTGACAGCTGAGCGGAGGAGAGAGACCAGAGTTTGTGCCTCAGCTGAGGGTACTGCAGGCAGACTCAGCCATTGTATGTCTTGTTTGACATCTGCTGCTTGTTCAAACAGTGCATCAATGATTCAGGGTTTGCCACAGTGCCAGCAAATCTTGTCCATCCTGTTGGGGGAAAGGAGGTTAGACAATGGGTTTTTGGGAAATCAGCATTTGTAACTTCTGCTTCTGGAGCAAGACTTTGACCTGGCAGTGGCAGATGGTGTTGGAAGCAGTATCCTTTCCTATAGGGTTTAGTACACCTAGTTTATTATAGTCTTTTACATCTAAAAGGCACATGCAGAAAACTCTTTATTCTGAATACTGGGGAAAAGACTAACTGGTAAAAGAACTTAATATATTGAGCTTTTAATACCTTCTACACTACATTAAACAGAATTTCATGTAGCCTCCTAAAAAGAGGACTGAAAGGACATCAACCTGACTGAAACTCCATCCTGATTTTGGCTAGGATAGTGTTAATTTTCCTCTTAAAACCACAATGAACTCTCAAGAAAGAGCAGTGATGCTCAGATTACTGTAGGCAGGTCAGAGTCAAATAAAAAAACCAGTTGCGAATCCGACCCAAGGACGTGTAAAAACATGAAGGTCAAGGTCTATATGAGTATATTTGGGAAAACGTGGGAGAGAGCAATGGTGTGGGTTGTAAGCAGCATGAGAGTCTGTCAAGAAGGGTTCTGTACCACTGCTGCAGTGCTCGTGAAGGCATCACATTAGAAGTGTGGCCTCTTGAGTTTTGTACCTGAACCTGTCCTATTTTGATATGCATAAATATATATAGATGGCCTGGCAAACCTCCAGCTCCGATAGCTGCCAGTTTGCTTTCCAAATGTATTCTTCTTTCTTACCCATTTTTATTTCCTGTGGTTGTCTCTGGCATGAAATTCAGTTGTTGTTGCTCCTGTCAACAGCATTACTTGGAAATAAATATAACTGTAGACCGTGTATACATTAATACAGAATGAAGGACCTGTGAGGTTCAGTTTACATTTGTAAAAACGCTTCCAGATGCAGGCATGGTTCATATAAATGTCTCTTAAACCTCTTGCATGGAGTGGGTGACATGAAAATGAGCAGATGAATATTTTTTGTATTTGGGATTCTTCTGTTTGTATTATCAAACCTAATACTTTGGTCTTCTAACATAGCAGCAGAGGAAGGGAATGGAAAAGCAGCAAGATCTTTGCTCAGGTAATTCTTTGCTGGGTTAACACGTCTTGAAACACGCAAGATCATTTGATGCCTATCTTGGGGTTCTGGAGTTTGACAAGATTTCTGCAGGCTGGAGGAGCACTTCTGTTCCTCCTCTGCTTCAAAGGGAGAAAATACTGAAACAATACCTTTTTTTTCCATTTGTTGCTTACATTCTCTGATTTGTTTTAACATCCTGCTGAGGTTTAAAAGCTAAAATGCAGAGCTGAGGTCATGTAACCACGAGTGGTGTCACTGCGCGTCACTGCAGGAAGGCAAAGGGTTATTTGGGTGGCTGCTGTGGGAAGGAACCATAGCAGGTGACCTCCTCCCTTCTGTTCCAGTCCCATTACCACCCTTTCCTGACACTTTGCTGCAAAAACTGTGTGGTAAATCTGGCTGTCCGGTCACTCACTGGGTTTGATCTGAGGCAGTTTCTTTGAGCGGGTATGGAGGATTTGGTTGGATATGCAGAATTCAATGTTTGAATGGTGTTGACCAAAGCTCTTTACTCTGTGGGAGTGTAAGACTTCTGTAGCCTGACCAATTTTTTTTTTTTTGGCCTTGTTTTCTTTTTGTTTGAAGAAAAAGTCATTTGTAAGATTTTTTGGCAAGAGTTTCAGGAGTAGAGTAAGCCAAGGCAATCGTAGCCACAGATCATAACAAGTTGCATTTAAAGTGATTGCAGTGCCTATTGCTACCCACAGACTTACGAGTATTCACATTAATCATTTAATTGTAAAGCAGAATTTTGAGAGTCATCCTATCTTGTTTCATTTGTGGCACCCTTCTGTATTTGAAATGGAGAAGCCCATTTCCACAGTCTCTTTCACAACTCTGTTCAACCCCTTTATGGATGCTCTCCAGTGAAACTGCTCTGCACTGAAGGAGTTTTTAATTGAACTACTCTGAAGTCTGTTCTTTCTCTTTTTTTGTTCTCCAGCATTTTTCTGCGGTCATTTTCCCCATTTGTTCCAAATCTGTAGAAACTTTTTTTTATTTGAGCTGTGGAATTCTTTTTTAATGTGAGGAGTGAAAAGAGAGGGACAAAGAGAAGCCTCAATTACTGTCATTGCAGCAACATATTTCACAATTTGAGCCTGGGTATTTCATTGAAAGGTGCACTGGATACTGGTCTGTGCACCAAGGATGAAGGATAGGTATTGGAGTCATCCACTCAGAATGTTTGAATAAATTCGTTTCTGTGGAGTGACCATTTTATGTTAGTAAAAAGTACTACTGAAATTCCAAGTAGTGACTGTTAGCCACAAATCCAAGGTACTTCTTGCAGTTGCCAGCAGGTGTAAGAGGATTATTTGTTTTGTAATAGTAACAGATGCCAGAGAGCTAAACTTTTTTTAAAATTAGGAACAGTAAACTTTCTGCTGCTGCTTTGAGGTACATCAGCTAGAATAATATAATGAGAGAGGCTCTTTTTTTTCCTGCTAATTGCTTAATTTGCGATAGCCTGACTATGCCATTAAAGGTATTACTTCTGATTTTATGATGGGCTTCTGCTTACTGTCAACCTGAAACCTGGCCACACACTTCATTCTTAAAAGTCGCTCAACTGGTACAGGATAACCTGGGGCAAATTTAATGGGAGGTTTTGTTCTCTTGAATCGTCTGTTGTGTAATACCACCAAAAGTAATACTTAAGTTCCCAGCTAGAATTGGTGTCATATGCATCCCAGCACGCTTTTCAAACTTACTGTTGCTTCTTGTTTTAATAATGGGATTTGCCTAAACAGAAACATAAAACTAAATATAGGAATTTGCTATTTTATTTATTTGCATCATTAGCTTCTAATTGATTTATGGTTACATTATTTCATTAAGTTTGTGGTAACTGAACATCATTTCCCCCATGGCCTTTAATAAAATCCATTATTTGGAAAAAACCTGGTATCGAACAAGTCCAAGGGACAGTGTTTTCACAGTTCTTGTTCATGTTACAACTTCCTTGTAAAGACTGTTAATTTTTAGCATGGATGAGAAGTTTCTTGAAGTCCTTGAAACCTAATGGTGGAAACATCTAAGGCTTCTCTTATAAGGTTTGTCCTGCTTTCTTGCATCTGTATCCAATTATTTTTTGATTCTTTGCAGACCTTTCATTTTTAAGTGTCCCCCTCCACACTGCTGCTTGAGAATGTGCAGTGCCTGTGTGTGTTCTGTGGTAAATGGCCACACTGGAACTGGAGGATGGCACAGAGGTGTGTGGGTGGAAAAGAGAGTAATGCTGCAGTTGTTGATTAGTAGCCAGTTTTATGGCTTGAGGATATTGATTTTCAGATTATGCTACATCTGCATTCTCAGTGCTTCTGTGATCATTCAGGCGCTCAGTAGCTGTTTTTTCTGTCCAGATGTGACTAAGTTGAAAAGATTGAAAAGATTGACATGGTCACTGTCCTTCAAGTGGAGACAAGCTCCTCAGTTCTGAGGTCAGTGTAAGGAGACAACAAATAAATGCACAGAAGGGCCTTTTGCCTTTCCCATGTTGACTATTTAACCAAGATAATCTAAAAGTAAAGGGTTTTCCAAATGCATCTGGCACTACTTTTATGTGCTGATTATTTGTACTGGACAATGAGCTGGACTGAAAAACATCAGCTCTATAGAAAGACATTATCATGTCTTGTTGTGGTAACTTAGGCAAGAACTGAAGAATATGAAGAGGTAACTGCAAGGTGTCAACTTGGTTTAGGTAAACAAAAGGTAATGTTCAGAGCTGGGATATAGGGGTGGTCTTAGCACAGTTAGAATCTTGACTTCTAGTAATAGTATTGTTTTCTTGACTTGAACCTTCAGCCAGTGATTAAAGTCATGCAGTTTACTTCCCTGAGGAGGAAAAGTATATTAAGATCTGGTTTTGTTTGTTTGTATTTAACCAATATTATTTATTTAAAGGATATATGAAATACCATGTTTTTCTGAGCCCAGTTGATTTAAACACTGAGAAAATTGTTTCCTTGCTCAGTAGTGTAATAAGTTTTTTTTAAATGTAGTCTATCTCTTGAAAAGCATGGTCTTAGTCCTTAACTGTTGTCACTGGCAGCTTTTCTTGATGTGTACCCTCCTGCCATAACCCTTGCCTGCAGCTGGTCCCAGTGGTGCAGTTCAGAGCTGAGCAGTTGAACGCCTGGGGGCTGATCAGGCCTTTTCACCATGTTGTTAATTAGGGTGTGCATGTAGGGAGAGATGAATGCAAACTCTCACTTGGAGTTTTAGGCAAGTTCCATGTCTTCTTTAAAGAAAAAGCAATGTTTGCTCGCTTCCAGTCTGATTGGAGTTCTCTGGTTCCTATATTTCATAAACCTCAAGGCACTTCATAGAATTTCATGGGTATCAGAGAACATGAGTTACCTCTCTAACTACTGTGTAAGTGCACTAGAATGGCTGTGTTTTATCAGTTTCCTGTGAGAAACTGATTTCTCTCTTCCTATAGTCCAGTGACAGTTTTCTGCATTCTGCATGCCTTTTCACTTCAAAGAGCCTCTTACGTAGTGCTCTGAAGAGTTTGTAGTCCCAAATCATACAGTAACTTAAAATTTGCAGTGAAAAATGTGAATGAGACTTACAAGTGTCTTTTCATTGCTGACTACCCTCTCCAATCCCTCATAATAACTAAACCAGCACATAATAACTAAATTTGGCTGAGTTCTTCTCCTATCTCCAGAAAGACTTGGTATAGCATGGCCTTGGGATATTTGTTGGAAGATTGCTGCATATGTCATGTAATTTCTGCAGCTGTATTTTTTGGGAAAAACATCTGAAAAGCTTCAAGATGCCCCAGTTTCCTTGTTATTATATTGGAATCTTGGAGTCTGCAAATCTTAAAAGGAGAGGAAATGGCCATCTCCTCTTGGGCAGGTTCATTGCTATATTTCTTCAAAAGCAGAAAAATCTAGTGTGGATTGCATCCACCTATTTATTTATCTGTGGTAGTAGATGATTCTTATCTTTATTTCTTTATAGCCGTCAGACTCTGCTCATGTCTTATTTTCTTCTTGAAACAGCATTGCAGATTTTTCCCAGTTATTTATTTAAAGCCTTGCTTTTGCCTTACAAGTGCATTTTTTTCCAGTGAGTCTTCATCCAGCTTCCCCATTATTTATATTATTCTGGACTATATAGTGCAGACCCAATTTTTGTCATCTGAAGAAGAAAATTTGATCCCTAACAGAGTGCTGCAGTGTACACCTCTGCAGAGAAGCAGCTGAACAGTTGAATGGGAGCTGTGGGAGTGCTGTGTTCCTGGATGGTGACTTGTTGATTATTAGTTTTGGCCAGCTTGTTCTAGGCTGACCAGTTTACATCAGGATTCTCAGTGTGAACAGCTGAGGCTGCAAAGCGGGTTTCAGCCTTTCCCCCAGTTTGAAAGAGAGATTTCTCTGTCTGGAGGAAACAGGCCTGCAATTTCACAAGTCGTTTGTTCTGCATAGACCATTATCCTAATGGGATTTTTCACCCAGTTGGTTTGGATATACTGTTTTTTGGTATGGATGACACAATCTGAAATGTATCCCTTTACTTTAGGGCTGAAAACCTGGCTCTGTTTTCTGGGCATTGTCTCCCCTGGAACCTGACTGGGTTTTGTGTGACTGCTTTAGGTCTGTATCTGTTAGCTTTCTAAGGCTGTATCACATGTTAGCTGTACTTTCTGAGCCACCTTAACAGTTGAGGCAAGTGAAGTACCTTATGAATGAGTCTTTTTGGTATCAGGGGGAATTTCACATCTGGAAAGACAAGTAACAGGATCAAATTAGTAATGCATAGCATTGCCAGTGACTCAAAAGGAAACTGTAGTAATGGTATTGTAGTTTTTGGTACTGCCTCTGGGTAATTTCTGCTGTCTAGTCCATTGGTTCTGCAAAGACAGCTCAGGTTATTGCTAGGATGCAGTGCTTTAACTGTGACAGAGGGTATGCTTTCTGACTGCTCTCTTAGAGAGAGAATGTGTTCTTTGATTTGCTTTCCCCAAACAAATCCAAACCCTGCTGCAAATTAAGCAGCTGTCACCCTGTCCCTGCCTAAAGAGTGGCTCTGTAGTCTCTGTGACACATCGCTAGAAAAATTTTATACCAAGGATGTTTAACCTTCTTTTGTACATAAGCTTAGAAAAAAGAGTGAGGAGGTTGCAGGTTTTTAGCATGTTCTTTAAAAGAACAAAACTCTACACTTGCTATGCTTTAGAGACCACAAGATGCCTGACAAGTTTGTGTCAAAAAGAAATTCACAGCAATTTTGAAGGTAACCTGGGTGACTCGTACTGGTTGTGCTTTTCTTGTTGGGCCAACCAGACTTGCCCAGCAGGTCTTCCAGCGTAGCAAACCACAGTTCTGTAAGGATTCATCCTGGTTCAACTGGTGCTTGCTGCCCCATCATGCCGTCTTCTGATAGCCCTGATTGTGCTGGCTTCCCCTTCTGGTTTTATTTTTTTCACCAGCACAGATGCTCCCATGATGTTGCAGTGACTCTCTTCTGCTTCTCAAGTAAAAGAGAAACTTAAGTAACTATTTTAGATAAATATCTTAGATAAAGATAATAAGGGAAATAATTGGGGCCTTCCCACTTTACATGTTGGGGATTTTGTTTACTTGTTATTACTCTAAGTTTTGTGTCTAAGTAGGTGTCAGTAGCTGTATCTGAAAGTTAAGTAAGTTCATTTGAATATCTTGGTGTTTGAGTAACTTAAAGTAGCTCAGTTTCAATCTAGCTGCTTACATGTTTGTCATACAGGCAAAACAGTCGCAGTAGAGTTTACTTTTCCATAATATAGCTAAAGATAAAAATATCTAAATGAAGATCTTCAGATGAACATATCAAGGCTTCCTAGCAGTGAACACAATGGCTTATTCTGGCTAAAATGCATTTTTGCCTCAAGCTTCTGGGTTTAGTCTCACTTTTTTGCCTGAGTTTGATGATCCCAGATGAGTCATACTCTGCTTCTTTCATTTTAAGGTTTCAGCTATCTTTCAGAATTATGTCTTGGCTGCAGTTCTGCAGCAGTAAGACAGAACAACGTTGCCAGTTTGTATTTGCAGCATGTGCTTTGCAATCGTAGAGGCTGTTCTTCTCATGCTGCAGGGTGAAGTTGTAGGCTTTGTTGCAGTTGAACATATTCACTAAGAGAGAATTCTGTTAACACTGCGTTTTTCCTCCTGGTATCAGGCTGTCAGAATTGTTTAGCTTGGAAAGGACTTCTGATGGTCATACAGCTGAGCCCCCTGCTCAAAGCAAGGTCAGTTAGAACAAGTGGAACAGGTTCATGTCCTGGCAGGTTTTGAATAGGTCCAAAGATGGACATTTCACAACTTCATTGTGCAACCTGGAAACACACTGTAGTAAAAATGTTTTGGTGGTTTGGTTGTTGGGGGTTTCTTCTGCCCTGTGTTGAATTGGGATATCTTGGTTTTTTTTATTTGTCCCTATTAACCTCTCAACCTGTTGCTGGATACTTAGGGGAAGAGTCTCTCTAAGTCATCTTTACACCTCTATCTGTTCCCCTGTCAGGTACTGACACATGGGTATGATTTTCCCTCTGAAGCCTTTTGTTCTTCAGGCTGAACAGTCCCAGCTCCCTCAGCCTCTCCTATGAAGGATGCTATGGTCCCTTAATCATCTCAGTGGCTCTTTGTTGGACTGTTGTGGTTTAACCCCAGCCACCCACCAAGCCCCACACAGCTGCTGGGTCGATCCCCCACCAGCAGGAGCTGGGAGAGAATCAAAAGTGAAAGTGAGAAAACCCATGGGTTGAAGCAAAGGCAGTTTATTAGGGAAAGCAAAAGCTGGGCACACAAGCAATGCAAAAGAAAGAAGTCTTTCTGTACTTCCCCATGGCAGGCAGGTGTTCAACCATCCCTGGGAAAGCAGGGCTCCATCGCACAAGTGTTTGCTTGGGAAGACAAGCACCATCACTCCAAACATCGTGCTTCTTCCCTCTTCCCCCCACTTTATATACTGAGCATGAAGTCATACGATATTTTCTGACTTGAATCCAGGAGGGAGCAAGTTCTCCAGCTTATGCTGCAGATGGGTATTTTTTGTAAGATAACGGTAGTTTTTAAAGGGAAAATAAAGACGAAAGCACCGTAGGACTTCCATTCCTGCCTGTCAGTGTTTGCCGAGTCACACCTTGTTTGTCACTGCCATTCTTGCTGGCTTAGTGGCACAGCAGTAAAGATGGGGCAGGTGAGTGTGGGTAAAGTACTGTAGCAACCTGCTGGGTTCAAGTTATTAAAAATACAGGGCCTCAGCCAGCTGTTACTTGCTTGAAAGGGTGACAGTAATAGGAAGCTTTGTATTTGTAGCATATTTTCCTTACCCAGCAGCACTGGTATGTTTTTTTACCAGAGAAAACCAACACTCTTTCCTCCTCTCTTGCTCCTCTGTAGTACTTAACCTTTCACAAAAAAAAAAAGCTTGAAATGTTGTAATGGTATTGTATTCCAGAACTTCTGCTTTCAAAATAGCTTTTCTTTTTAATTCTAGAAAAGCCAGGCTGTTTTTCATAAAGCTGTCTTACAGATACATTTTTCTTTGAGATTAGGATATGTTTTGCCTTGTAACCGTAGTTAAATTACCGTAGTTTCAATGTACAGTACACTGAAAAGGACTTTTAAGATGCCAACTTGGGGTAGTCCAACATCAAATTTGCCACTTGTTAAAAGTAAACATCAGTGTTATGGGTGAAACCCTGAGAGTTCAACTCTTGCACTTTAAAACAGTGGAAAAGTATTATGTGGATTCAGTATTGAAAGTCATGTGCTTAATTGGTGAGAATCCTTCTTCACTTGTAAAAATTATTCTTGTGGATAAAGAGACTGTGCAGAACCCACAGCCTAGTCTGACAACAGGTCTAGTTGAGCAAGTGCTGACCTCTGTGATGAGAGGTTGTCTGTGGTGTTTCCATAGTTGTCTCTGACCTTGGACTTGAATCACAAAGTGCAGAATGGTAAAAAAAATTGTATGTCTTGGTTGTCTCTTAAAAGTTTCAAATCCATCCTCTCTCTTTAAGGAGGAATAAAACATCTCTGGACCAAAACTCCATGGGACATTTTTTTCATACGATAGATCTTGCAGACAATGATTGTCAAATGAGGTTTCTTTCCATGTAGAATTGTGCAGTCTTAGTAAGCTGCAAGTCTTGTGTTTGTTCTACAGAGCAACTTACCTGAGATCCTTCTATTCAGAATCTCTTTGATATTTGTTTTATGAAAATATGATTCTTTGTTTCTGTCGCTTATGATGTTTCAGCTTTTTGGTCATCCCCAGTATTCGGAAGCTTTTGGCCAAGAAAAGGCAAAAGTTCATCTTTAGCTTACATCTGTTTTTTGGTTTATGGTAATCTTAAAGTCAGTCCTGTAAACTTAGTATTTGTTTCATGTTGGAAATAGACATTTTTGAATGTAGGTTGACATTTTTTCTTTCCACACTGTAACTAGGAATGACCAAAACAGTACAGGATGTCAGCTTTGCATATAGACTGAAGTGGTGGCGGTTAATCTGAAGTGTATTTGCTCTTGGCTCAGGTTCACCTGCCTTTTTAGGACCTTGATGACAGTGTGCTTCTAACTAGGCAATTTTTGTGTGCATACTTTAAAATGTGTCAGGATCATTCTCACTGTCCCTTAATAACCTTTTCTTGTGCTGATGTTTCATTTTGACATATTCTTTAATGGTGAGAAAAACTTGCCAGACTTCACCACTGTTTTGCTTCTCCTTCTAGACTTCAAACAAGTAATTTTTTTTCCTGGACATTATAACATCTGCAGTATGTAAGGTATTAGAGCATTAGGATATTAGCTCATGAATGCATTGATGTTCCTCTGGGTGGTTAATGTATTTTATCTGTCACTGGGGAGGAATGTGCTCTTCAGCTCGCTTCTTCTGTGAGCACTCTGACTCATGAGCGCGAGGTACTTCAAAAGGATTTCAGCACTCCATCTCCTTCTTCAGTCTTGCAGTTGCTTTTCTAAGAATAGAAGCAGCAAAACAGACAGCGGAGTTCCTTCTCAGCTGCTACAGTTCATTACCACTGTAGTCATGAAAGCTGACATCAATGGCAGTCTTCACATGTCACAGTTCTCATTTACCTGTGTGGCTACACACACTGTGACTTGTACTACTCCTTGGGAGCAGGAACCAACATTTACAGGTGGGCTGTAGATCGTCCATTTGATCATCCCCTCCAATTTGGATGATCAAAACTATGAGCTGTGGGACTTGGCTGCTTCTATGTTTCAAGCAGTGTTGTGGGAGCAGCATAAAATAACAGAGACCTCCAGAAAATGTGGAGGGTGTGCCCCGTGCAAGATGTGTTCTTGTAATACTTCAGATATATTAGAACTCTTCCTTAAATGTCTGCTGTGATCACGGCTCGTGTATTCTGACAGTATCTGTTAATTTTAATTTTCTCACCGTATAAACTGCTTGCCTAATACAACTGTGAAGCACTGAAGCTCTAGAAATGGTATTGCCAGTACTTGAGTCAGTGGCAGAAGTTTGCTTCCTTGAAGGTGAGCTAAGGTTTTGCTGATTATTGATTCTCATTCACATATGGGTAAGAGGAGCCCTCTCTTCAGCCACAAGCATCATCTCTTGTGCCAGTGAATTATAGAACTCAAGTGAACTGTACCCATGAGGTCTTGAACGTGCACTCCAGGAAAATAAAGTCAGTCTTCAAAAGCAGTCATTGCTAGAGCCTAAATCCAAAAGGAACTGCTGTGCTTTAGGAAAAACGTGGTTCTTGGGTTGGTTAGAAAGGTGACAGAGCCAGGGCATCTCTGTGGTAATTGTCTCCTGCTCTTAACACTTCTGGCTGTTGGTTAATTGAAGTAAGAGGATGGGTTGACTTAGGGGATAAATATTGTGACTGCTAAAGTGCTCTTGTCCACAAAGCAGATCTGACTTTATACTGCAGAAGGAGAGGATGGAAGCTAAGAAGAATGAAAGCAAAAAGAAATCTGTTGTTTCCTACAATGAAGTGTAGAGGTGTGCAGAATGGTTTGTTGCAGAAAAACAAAGATGGTGACATCTTAAACCCAGCCTTGATTTATTAACATACATTGTAGGAATAACCTCTCTTTATTTGCAGCCTTCCCTTCCCCAACTGCTGCTCCTGCTCTGAATTTTCTATTTCAAGTGTTTTTCTTCATGGAAGTAAAGGGAAAAATTGTCAGTGCAGTCAGTTTATCATCATAAAATTCTGGATCTGGTTAGCTGTAAAGGATGCTCTTTTTGTAAGTAAAATCTGGTTTGAAACTACATGTTTACAATCTAAAGATATGGATATTGTAATAGCCTTGAAATCAACAATACTTCTGTTAGGAAGGGTACATTCTTTAACAGAAGAAGGATAGTACGTTAAGTGAAGTCGTGTTTAATGACATAGGATATTGTATGTATATTCTTTCCCTCCTTTTCTGTGCTGTGTTTTTATTCATCATCTGTATGTCTTGTGTGTTTTAAAAACAAGATATGAAGTTATCCCTGGCAGTAGGAATTTTGGAAGGAAAGGGTGGGATAGGAAGAGCTATGTTTCTCTTTCCAGTAGTACGTCTGATTTTATGTAGGTTTTTAAATACCTTCTGACCCTAAAATGCATGCTTAATAATTGTCAAAGACTAACTGTATGATAATTAGCTTAGTCCATTGTTTGTTTTCCTTCTTTTCACTGTAGGCAACCAATTCCCAGAGATAAATACCTTTAACCTTTCTGTGAAGGGTAAAAAACATCAAAGTAGTATTTAACCTCTGGCATCACTTCTGGGATTTCATAATGCCAGCTATCAAAGAATCCTATCTATAAAGGAGAGACAAATGAGTTGAACAACTGCACATGGCTACTCCAGCTGAAACATGCTTTGATGAGTCAATAACAGTAAAGCAGGATTCCTACTTGCCAGACAGAAGTGCTTGAGTAAGAGGGGAAATGTTTAAAACATAGAAACCTGGTTGTCATTAGGCATTAAGTCACTGCTGAATACCTAACGATAACATTCTTTCTGCTAGAAAGCAGGGTGGCTTTTGAGGAAGGCAGTTCCTCAGGAATGCTGTTTATTTGTTGCTGAAGGTTTCCAAGCGATCGACTAAAGCTGGTTCTGTTCAGTTCCAAGAGTTGCCAGTCTTCAGCTTCTTGGAACAAGTTTTCATGAAGTCTGGTGACATGGATGCAAGTGATCAGAAGGGAAAATAAACTAAGGATGGGTCTGAAAAGGCAGGGTCCTGTACCTAGGTTGGAATAACCCTGTGCACCAGCAGCACAGTCTGGGAGCTGACCTGCTGGAAAGCAGCTCTGCCAAGAATGACCTGGAGGTCCTGGTGTTGAGCAAGCTGTCCCTGAGCCAGCAGAGCCCTTGTGCCAAGAAGGCTGACAGTGTCCTGGGGTGCATTAGGAAGAGCAGGTTGCAGGAGATCATCCTGCCCCTCAGTTCTGCTCTGGTGAGGCTACATCAGGAGTGCTGTGTCCAGTTCTGGGTTCCTCAGAACAAGAGGGACATGGAGCTCGTGGAGCAGGTCCAGTGAAGGACTACAGAGATGATGCAGGGACTGGAGTATCTCTCCTAGGAGGAAAGGAAGAGAGAGGTGGCTGAGAGGGGACCCCATCAATCTGTTTAGATGTCTGAAGGGAGATGTCAGAGGAGGGACCAGGCTCTGCTCAGTGGTGCTAAGCAGTAGGACAAGAGGCAGCGGGCAGAAACTGATGCACAGGAATTTCCACCTGAATATGAGGAAGAACTTCTTTACTGTGCAGTGACCAAGCACTGGAACAGGTTATCCAGAGTGGTTGTAGAGTCTCCCTCACTGGAGATATTCAAGGGTCCTGTGCCATGTGCTCTGGGATGACCGTGCTTGAGCAGGGAGGTTGGACTGAATGAGCCACTGTGGTCCCTTCCAGCCTTACCCATTCTGTGATTCTGTGAAAAGTTCTGCAGTGGGAGTTCTTAATATCTCCCAGTTTATAGAGAAAGTTCTGAATATTGTGTGGACTCAAATCTAAATAGCAAATAAAGTGGATATCCAAATCAATTACATGTTTATATGTAGTGTAACTTTTAGGTGATTTGTGATTTAGCAGTTGTGTTTAGAATGCTTAAGGTCTCTTCCCTGACCTTGCCATCAAATGTCAGTCTTTTAAAACTCAGTGCCTTTTGAAATAATAAATTAGGACTTAAGTTGCTAGGATGGCAAGGAGATCCATGCCAATTTTTAGGGCACACACTGTAGTGAAACTACTGACTTATAACAAAGAAGGGATGGTGAAAATCTCAGAGCATTTTTAAAGTTTTAAAATAAAATATGCAAAATGAAGTTGTTAATATTAATGGCTGGGCAGTTGCATGGATCAGTAAACTGCCATTCTTCCAGGTATATTCAAAACTATAAAATGAATCTACTGCATTATTTAGTTAGGTTAGTAGTCCTTTGCTCAGCCTAATGACATACTGTAATTAAAGTGCTGAATATTTATTCATAGCATCACTTGTGTGCAGACAGTTACATTAAGGACATGATTACAAAGCAGCCAAGTGTTCTGAGAACTCTCAATAGCTTGTAATAGTTCAGTAAAAATATGGAAAAAAGTTTATTACTTTTGTTCTCTCCTTTAAGCTCTGCAAGGATTAGCTCATAAAAAGCTAAGTCTGCAGCTCATTAGATGAAATACTTTCTTGATTTTCTACGTCTTGGACTTCTTTTTATGAGAGAAGGATAGATGTTTCTGTCTTGGGGCTCATGTAATTGCAAGTAAACTTGTCTTCATCCTTTCCTCGAGAAGCTTTTTTTTTTTGCTCACAACCCAAAGTCGCAAGTGAAGTCTCTCTTACAGTCAAGTCACTTCTGGTTTGCCACATTAAAATGATTTCCTGCTCTTTTCTCCCTTTGTGTTATTTTACTATGTTAAACTATTTGCAGAAATGTAACTTATTGTCAGCTGTAGACACGGAACTGGTGTCCTTATAAAATGAGCTCTGGCAGTAGAAAGAAGCTGTGGAGGAATGTTTGCTGGATCTCAGGCCCCGGAGTGACAAATATTTGTCTTTGGGCTGTTTTTTGTCTTCTTACAGAGGAGCAAAGCAATGTTGTTGGTTCTGCTGCCATGCAGCTGAGATTTTGATTTCAATGTTTCCAGCTGCAGTGGAGGAATGTAATAGTGCAGGTATTTCTTAAAGCAAAAGGTTCTCCTTTGGAAAATTTCAGTGTGGGGAAAAAATTGAAGACAAGCATTTATTGCCCCCACTGAATTTGAAGGGACACTGTAAACTTAAAATTCTAGAGACCTGGGGGTTTGTTTTCTTCTTCTTAAAAAAACTAGTAACTGCAGTGGTTTTTCTGCGCACTTTCATGGTTTGCTGTTCTCTTTTCAATCCAGAAATGCTCTGTGAAGGACTAGCACAAAGTGATTCTTCTCTCCTTGATAATCGGGTCAATCAATTGACCATGAAGCGTTATTAAGCGCGAGAGACAGCCTGATTGCCTGGGGAGGAATGGCAGAGGGGAAGAAGCTAGAGGAAGGCCAGCTGTTACGCTGTGATTTAATAACCCACTGCAGAAGTTGAGCTGTTAGCCTGGCTGGTTGATAGGTAAAATGAGTAGAGTAAATCAGTTGAAGAATTAAATCAAACTTCATTGTTCTTCACCTTGCATTTGGAGTGGGATCACAGAGCCCACCTTTTTCTTACTTCTCAGCTGAAACCTGTTAGTGCATTGTGAGCTGTTTGTTTGTTTTATACCCTCTTGTATTTAACAACAGAAGGTAAAATAGGTAACAAGGGAAGCTTTTCTCCCTGTATTTCTTTGAGTGGGGTCTATCTGAAAGTTTCAAAGTCAGGCATTAGTCTTCACCTAGTATGTTAAAAATGTACTTTTTTTATAGCAAATCAAGCTTCATAAGTTCTCCTCTTTAGTTTTTTACAATTACATGCTGCTTCTCATGGCTTGTATTTTTCAGTCATGAGCTTTATTTTAATCCATTGTAAAGTTAGATCTCTGAATCATTTTTGAAGAGTTTGTTTTTTAACTGTTCTACAGTTTAAATTATTACTATTAAATTGCTATGTTCCAGGGAAATATGTATAGTAAAGGAATGCATTTATTTGCTCTGGGTGATCTAGAAATAAAATAGTTTTATTTGGAAACAGTTAGCTACTTGTGAGAGTGTGATTTTGTAGATACTTTATGTATTTAGTACTTAGTTTTTCTTAGTTTTAGAAAGCCACAGTTCAGTAAGACTATTGTATATTGGCTGCTTAATAGGAGCACTGAAGCAATAATTTCTGAGTCGGTATGTAGTTGATTCATTTCCCTTTAAAACAATTCTCATTTCATCTTAGTTTCTTGCTCTGCGGGATACTGCTGTAGTGAGATACGTGAAATACCTGATAAGGAAAGTGCACAGTCAACTACTGTTGACTGCCATGGCCAAGCATTTTCCAACTTTAATGGAGTTAGAGAGGACATCAGAGGGAATTTGCACATAGTGAGGAGGAGGGATAAAGGGGGTCTTCCAAGTTCATGGTGAGAAAAATAAGGAAAGATCTGTGCTTAGCTTTCCAAGGGAAAGGAAAGGAGATTGAACATTATGAAATGAGTAATCCTCTTCACCTTCTTATCTCTAGACTGATTTTGTCTCCTTGTGACAAAATACAGCATTTTATTTTTTTACTTTGTGTTCAAATCTCAATTCAGTACTAATTTGGGAGCTGATAGAAAGTAATAAAGTGGCAATTTTCAAAAGTGTGATGCTAATTGATTTCTTCAAGGACAGGGAAGCCATGCATGGATTATTGCTTCTTGTCGTCAGTGTGTAGCCTATTACCTTTGCATCAGTTCAACCATCTATTAAAAGACAGATAGTAGTAAAGTAATTGGTCTGTGCTGAGAGTTCTTCGCTGCCTGAAGAACTGCTGGCAGTACAAAAGAGTCAGTAATGCTGCTGAAATATTTCCTTTGTTATCAGAACTGAAAATAGTAGCCAGTAAGAACCACATAAGGTACTGACCAAACACACATAAATAGTTGTATCCTACGTGCACGGGTAATGCATCTTATGTTTCTTTTGGAACTTCATGGAGCTCCTCTGCCTGTCCATCCTTTCCCTTTACCCTGCAGTGCAGTGTCCATCCCTCTTGCAGAAGAAAGACAGGCTCTATTCACTTGCCTCTTTGCCTCAGTAGCTGCATTAGACATATTCTGGTATTTAGTTTAGAGCACACATTTCCTACTTTTCCATCCTGTGTTCTTTGGAAGGCAGTCTTCTCTTTCTCCACTTAGTTACTTTGTGATGATGGAACTACTAATTCTAACCGCTCTTCCTTATCTCAGTGTAGTTTTGATAGTCAATATAAGTGTTGCACGATAAACAACTTGTGTCTTCCTTCTGACATCATTCTTGCCACTGGAGCATCTGCTGTCTGGTCTACAAAATATTGACTAATAGATTCTGTCATCTGAGCAGCATTTTCTAAACCCACTTCCTTGCCTTTAGCTAACTCGTTTAGATTTGAATGAATGAGTTTGTTTAACATAGCATTTTAAACATAATGATCCAAATGCAGATTTTTTTGTTTTGCTTTTACTGGAGTAGAATACTAATAGTGAGTGTAGAAATGAAAAAACTTGCTAAGTTTAAAAAAAAAAACAAATCCAGCCAGCAAAACCCACTGCTGACAATCTAATTTTCTTTTTAATCTAATGAGGTGAGATACATGAATATGAAAGCTGGATCAAAAAGCTTATGTAATTTTCAGACCCTAAATATAGAATGGTGTAATGACACAAAAAGATCAATCTCTGTGCACATGTTCTGGTAGAGTATTTTTGTTTTGTTTTTATTCTGCGCATGCAATTTCAAACTAAGCTGGATACCCCCTGCTTGGAAAAATGGTCTTGCTGATATTCCTGCCTTATGCTATGTGCCAATTTAAATTGACATGTAGCATGTAGGTTTCTTTATAGTAATAGTTGGGGTGTGGGGTCATTTTGTTTTGTTCTGTTGCTAGAAAAGCTTCCCTGTGCTCGTTGTTAAATTTACCTTTTTTCTATTTTTATTTTAATAGTAGTGGAATGGGGTGATGATGTGAAAGCCGTGTCAGAAGATGAAGCCATGGTGCTGGTGAACCACCAAGCGACGGGTGACGTCTGCACGCTGATGATGTGCCTTCAGGACAAAGGCACGGTAGGCTGCATCCGGGGCAGGGGGTGGCTGCTGCCGCTGCTGGGCGCCCTCGGGGCTGCTCACATCCCTAATGGCTCACTTTGGGGTGTGAACCCACCAGATGAGCTCAGTAGGGAGCTTTCTGTTTGGGTTTGGTGCAGCGTGACAGCCAGTAGATTGGAGCAGGTATGGGCCCTGCACGCTGTCTTTGGAGAAGGTCAAGTGTGAGCTGAGTCACTGCCTCCAGTCGAGGTTAGCGCAGGGGGAAGCAGATCTCCCTGCAGGTAATCGTGTACTTGACTTCTTCCTCTCACCTCGTGCCCTTGTGCAGCTCATGCCAGCTTTGCTCAGACCAACACAGGTCTAGCTTCTTGGTTATGACTTTATTCCAGCATGGAATTTTTCTCGAAGTTAGAGCAAGCTGTGTATGGGATTTGGTAGGAGTGAGGGCACGCCAAAGTTAAGCTACCTAGCTAAGGTCAAAATTGCTTGAGCTCTTATTTCACAAGCCCTTAAGCATTTCTTGGTGAGAGGTGTAACTAATGTTAATTGTTCCATGCATTGCTGTTCAGAAAATTCGTATCTCAGGAGTGGAAACCAGAGTATAGGATCTAAACAGGGGATCCAATTTATGGCCAAATCAAGAAGAAGGGGATGTGTGCATGATTCGGCTACAGAGGGTGGGAAGCATGCCTGTCAAGCTGTAAACAGGCATCTGCTCTATCTGTCTTAGTGTTGTCTTCTTTCTTGGAGTGTCTCAGTGTTGCCTTCCTTCAACATACCCTGAAGGAACAAGGAAAAAACTGCTTTTTGTCACATCTGCGCAATTTGTAATTGGCACTGGTTTTTTTAGTACAAATTAATACAGTTATGATACACTTACCTTTATCAGTAATTTACCATTTTTTAGAAAGTTTTCCAGATCTTGCTTATGACAACAAACCTGATTAAAAAAACCAATTAAAAAACCTTTTAAACAGCCCAACCTCACAGAGTATGAAAATACCACTCAAGATGTAGCAGAGACTCCTTTCTTTCTCTTTTCCTTCTGCTCTAGCCTAGAGCAGACTGTTTTAAAAGTATTTTAATTGCTTTGATTTCTTTTGAAATTGAGGCAATTGGGTATATATGATATCCTGTTCTGTACCCAAAAGAGTGGAATGACATAATAAACTCTTTAATTTCCTTCATCAAAATTGTGCATAGGACAATCTTGTGGTAAGGCTATGACTGTGAGGGTGTGTGTATGGCATGTGATTTTGACCACTAGTTTATAGATATAAATCTAAATCATGGTTATCCTATTTGACCCCATTGCTTGAAAGTTTCAGTTAAGACAGTCAGTTTTGGTGAATGTAGGAGATGCTAGAAATGGAGGAAGGCATTGAGATCACAAATAATCTTCACCATGGAAGTTACTATGTTTACATGCTTTCAGAAAAGCAGAAAATCCTAAAAGCACTATCTTATCCGTTAAGTAGTTGCAGTCATTGCTCTTGGAATGTACATATCCAGAGCCTAGTATGGCTTTGATGTTTTTAGCTAATAAAGTAATAAAACAATGTGGGCTTCAATACAAGCTTAAAATACAGCATGAGTAGTACAAGTGGATGAAAATAATGGGGAAGATCAGGATGGTTTATCCTTGCTAGAACTTCCTGAATCAGGTGCTTTTAAATGGCATGCTTCATATTTCTAAAGATAAGAGAATTGTCTTCACTTGGAGTGACTGAAAGTACTGGAGGAAAAAACCTCCCTGTCCAGAAATAATCATTATACAGTATGCAAATGCTTAAATTAGTCAGCTTTCCTTAAATCCAGTTTAAATTTAATATGGAGTCCTTCACAAGCTCAATACTCATCTGTCAGCAAGACAGTAATTTTCAATATTTTTTTTTAGGAGGGTTAAGCTTGTGCCAGTCCAAAATTTCTTTTGTTTGCTTTTGCCAACCAGTGCAGACTAAAACCAAATGTAATCTGCAAGCATTTGGAGTTTAATGCTGCTTAAAAAAAGTTCATTGAAGACACCAGAAGTGTTCAGTTTAAAGTTCTGGATTTTTTTATGTAGTGAGGCAAACTCATGACGCAGTCTTGCAATTTGACAGTGTTTCCCAAGGGTGGTGTCAGGAACCATGATGATATTTTTTCCTAGTATTTCATACATGCTTATATACCAGTGATAGTGTAGCCTGTCTGTTCTAAGTAAATTTAATCTCACTAAGCAGTAAGATAAAATACATGTGCTGAGATATTGCTAGTTTTTTAGATTCACTTACATGAATAAGAAAAAAATTAAATTATCTCTTATCAGAAAAGTGGAACTTCAGCTAAAAATTAAAACGTTAGTGGAAGGACTGGATTGGCATTGTTTGATTAATACATTATACCATAATATAAGCCAAAAAGCAAAGTTTCAGGTGAACAGAAGTGACCTAATTACACTTTATTTATAAAGTTTGAGAAATTGTTCCAATTTGTTTGTGGAAGTAAGTATTAAAAATTTTAGTAAGTTGTGGTGTCATTAAATATTGAAGGTTATGTGTTTAACAAAAAGAAGTAGATTAAAATGGTGCTGTTACTGCTTTCTGACTGGGTTAGGACTGATAAATGTGGGTTTTTTTCCTGATTTGGAACAGAAAGCAGTACCAGGAAGGGTGCAGTGGAGACAGAAGTGCAGCTTGCAGTGGTTTGTGTGCAGATTTCAAGTCGTGCTTTCCCAGGTTTCATTGTTAAGGCAGAGGTGCTTGAAAGATGAAAGTCAGTCTATCCCAGGTTGCTTTGTTATGAAATCTGTGTAGACTGAAGTGAAAATGGGCCTGTGTAATAGAAAACACCTAGATTTTTTTTATGTGTTTGGTAAAAACTTTTTTTAGCTTCTGAACTTATTTAACCAGGAAGCATGGAGAAAGGACCTGAAGTGGCATCTAAAAGTTCCTTGAATCCATCAACAACTATGAATTTGTGTTCAAAACACTTCTGAATGTCGTTGTTTAAACCTCCTTGAAATGCAAGTGTTAAGAGGCCCATCTCATAAGTGTTGTTTCATTCCTGAGGATACTAAATAGAGGCGTCACTAAATAGAAGAGGTACCAAGAAAATTTTGCAGTGTCCTCTGTTCTGCCCTTGGTAGCAGAATAAAACGAATATCCATTAATCTCATTTGCCTTTTGATTACAAACAAGATAACTTTGTCCTATTCTTTGAACTGCTTTTTTGATTTGATAAGTCAGTATGTGTATATATTAACTCATACATAAAAATACTTTCTCTTTGTGCTTCTTACCATTGCCTGGGCTTACAGGCAGATTTATGGTCACTGGGCTCTGAAGTTTGTCTCTTTGTAGCTCACACACAGCAGACTGTGTCTTAGTTATAATTTGCATGTCAAACTCACCTTTGACAAAATTTCATCATGCCTTCTCACAAAGACTGAGGAAGCTCAGGGATGCTAGTTAGAAGCCCTGTGTCACCTAAAACAAGGTGAGATGGACTTCAGACTCTGAAATCCAGTGATCAGCTTGCAGGATAAACCTACCCTCATGTAAAGAAAAAGACAGTAGCAAGTGGTATGGTAGGGGAGAAGCACTAGTGTTGCTGGGCAAGAGTTCCTCATCCAGGATTGCCATAGAAAATTCTGGAACCAGTGTTGACTCCTCAAAAGGCACGTTTTCTTTCCAGCAAAGCAGAGTGTCAAGCTTGCTTATCTCCTCCAGTAAAATAGATTATGTTGGTTTAACTTCTGCTTGATACAATAGAACAATAGTTGTCAAAATGCAAAAGTAGTAGATGAACACTGGCAGGCCTGAGTACTGCTGCAGGCTAAATCTTCATTAGTGAAATTTTGGTGGTGTTTTTATCAAAGGATGTGGTTCCCTACACCAGCCTGTCACCTTTGGGTGATGTGTGGGCATGAACTCATTGTAGTGCTTGAAGAGCAGTAACACCTCTCAGGGATGCTTTTTTTAACTTGTGTCCTTAGGGCACACGTTTTCTTCCTTTTTTTTTCCTCCATAAAGGTTTTTGATTTTCTGAAATGGAAAGAATGTCAATGTCTGCAGAGGAGAATTTGGCTTTAAGATCCTCACTTTTATTTAACACGGGCTTGGAGATAGCTGTAGGATAAGTGATTTCACCAATATTAGCCTCAAGAAGGGAATTCTATCTAGGAACTAATTTTTCTTTTGTCAGTCACAAATACATAGTGTCCTTTTTGTCCAGTTATGAGTTATCATCAGTTATGATGCCACATCAGTCTTGATGAAAAGGCGGCTTAGCCTCTGATGGGGAGCATGTAAGAGACACACTGGATTTTCCAGTTTTGGAGATCAACTTCCTACCCCTCTCAAAAACTACATGTAGAAGTGATAGAGGAAAAAGACCTTGAGAAAAGAAGCTTTTCCCTTCTGTTATTTACTCTGTCGGGAGTAATTCACCTATTTTAAATCTCAGAGGACAGAACAGTTAAAGTATCTGCCTTCTCTGACCCCTAAGAAGTGATGTTCAAAGTGGCTGGGACAAGCAGCGCGACTTAATTAAATTCTCAGGGATACATGTGGCTGCTCTGCCATGGCTAATATTGTACAACTGTTTATTACATAACAAAAAGGCAGCTATTTAATCCCACTCTCAAGAGAGAAGTGTAGCACCTGTGCTGTTTTATATTTTGGAGCATAAAGGACCTTATTCTAAATATTTGCTGGTTTTATTGCTGTTGTGAGAGTGACAAGAACATGACCAGTATATACATAATTCATAGTTCTCTGCCCTTGATATTCATTCAGTTTTTAAATTTATTTTTCCTTTTCAGGTTGTCCGTCAGATGATGTGGCTAATGGATCATATTTTTAAGTATACAAACTTTGGCATTGTGTCTCTAATCCATGGAGACTTCTTTATAAGACAGGTAAATGGAAACACATAATAGTGCTTTGATTTATCCTTATATTTGGAAGATTGTGGTGTTACGGGACTTACTTCTCACCTCGTGGTTGGTTTGCATGATGAAATAACTATGATGTAAAGTGTATATTTGGGGAGGTCATTGTTCTGAAACAGCTTTATTTTCCAAGTTGAATTTGTTATCTGCGTAGACACAAATGCTTATGGAATCTAGTTGTGATGGGAGCCTGTTATGAGAGAGGTGTACAAGCAAAATACTTGGGCAGTCCTTTTTATCTCTTTCTGAGCACACCTCTCATCTTTCCTTAGTGACCTTGAAGCCATGCAGAGATTCTGTCTGGTTAGGTCACTGCTTTCACTGTCAAAGTTTCAAATCAGGAAAAGCAGGACCATCCCTTTTGATGGTGATGTAGTACCGGATCAAATTAACGTGGTGGTGGACCTGTGCAAATAGTAATTAATGATTCTTGAAGGTTAATTATTATTTGACCATTAGGAAAGAATGTCTGTTGAGCTCAGCATCCCAAATATAAATGAGTGAGACCCTCAGATTATTTCATACAGTTTGGGTAGGGTTTTTTGTTGTTTGGTGGCTGTTGATCAAGCTGCACTCTCAAAGTAGAAACTCAGGAGGCCAATGAAAAGCATGAACTGCAATATCCATCATACAATTTTCCTCTCCTTAAGTCTTTGCCTGGACGTAAAATGTGTGGAGAGCCAGAGAGAATTAATGAATTTTCACATTGCAGAGAAGAAGTTAATTTACTCAGAATTAAATAAAGAAATGCTTAATCATAGCAGTACACAGCTAACTAACACTAACACTAGAGGCACAGTTAGAAAACCTCAGGCAAAATTAGATAAAACAAAGGTCTCTAGAGGCACACAGCTGTGTACTGTGAGAGGATGGATGAAAGGAACAGGGTTGGATGCTTTGTAAAATATAAATCTGTTCCAGTAGTTAGAATTTACAAGATGGCACATTTTGAGGCACACAGGGCTGTCAACTTTCTAGCTGTAATTTCTGAATGTGCAATTCCGGTTACAAACCCAGACCATTGCTGAGCTGCAGAAACTAAGGCTTTTCCTCATTTTTGTAAAGTGGCGGACATACACAACATCACAAATGAAATTGCCTATTATGAGTTTAAATATAAATCAATTGAAAATAAAGTGGTTCTTGGTTGTTAGCTTTCAGGTGTGGCAAAATACTTCATGTGAGTGAGTAATGGTCTTTTGCCTAACTCTAGACAGGCCCTAATAATATTTGGGTGGTTATTGTTCACTGCTCTTTTCTTAACTACTGTGCTATCCTGGAGTCTGTGATCTGATGAGAAAGGACTGGCTTAACTGAGGAACTTCTATATTACTCTGTATTGCATTACTATGAGCAGGCAGAGCCTTTTCCTTCCCTCTCATGTGGTAAGTTGGAAGTAATCGCAATGGTGAGACTTAAACCTAGGAGAAGCACTTTAACAAAACTCAACAAAATACTGTTTCTTCTTGTGTTTCACTCAACCTCACTCTTACACTTTTCCTTCCTCTGACCAAAAAAACCAAACCAACCACCAAACAGTGCAAAGTTTGTGGCATTTTTGTTGACATTTCAGAGAATTAAAATCACCTCTGCTGAGGAGAACTTTAATTTTGCCCTCCTGTGTCTTTTGAGTGATTTGACAAAGTCACTTTGGACCACTCAAAAATGCTAATTAATGTAAATAGATTCCTCTGAAAATGTGGGTAGCTTGGTGCATGCAGAGATGGGAAAAGACTGTTCCTGAAGATATTTTTGCAGTAATTAAGGATGTATCTTAGTGTTCTTCAGTGAAGAAGTTGTCCTGGTACATCAAAGAGGGGAAATGAGTGAGTCATTGGAGCAGTGCAGATTTGGGTGAGGTCTGTGGTTGTGCTGTGGTAACTCAGCTGAGGCCTGGTCTGTTGTAGGCCACCAGCAGGGACTCCAAGGAGAGCATTGCTTTTTATTATCTCAGGGGTTTATTTTTATCTCTGAACAGAGAGAAACCTCAGAAATATAATAATTATGTCTGATGTCTTTCAAGCATTCATTTTATTTAGATAATGTTTTATCCTTACAGGGGAAAACACACCGTGACCAGCAGCTTGTGTTACTCAAAGATCATCTAGAAAAATATTACAGGAGCCGCAATCGGAAATGGATTGTTTTATTTCCAGAGGGTGGCTTTCTTAGGAAAAGGAGGGAAACAAGCCAGGCATTTGCCAAGAAAAACAATTTGCCATTTCTTCAACATGTCACCCTGCCAAGACTTGGGGCAACACAAGTAATTCTGAAAACGCTTGTAGCGCCACAAGAAAATGGAACTCCGTCAGGTGGAGATGCTCTGAGAAAAGGTAAAGATCATTTTGCTGCATGGTTAGTGAAAAGCAAATTAAATGTCAAAGATTTGAGTTGAGAAAAAGATTGTGTAGAATTGGTCTCTTTAAATACCAAAAGTAGTCATGATGTATTTTATATGGATGTTTTCATATTTAGTTTTATTTTTGCTAACTTGATTTTTGATGCTGAGACAAGCCCACCTTAGTTTTAATGTGATTTAGTCTGTGGCATGGTGGCGTGAATGTTTGGCTTGGCTCACATGATGGGTGAAGCAGATACTGGAATAGGTACCCAGAGTGAGCAAGAAGGTGATCTGCTCCTTTCAGCAACATTGATGGTTTGCACTGGTTTGTGATAACATGGAACTATAGCAAAAGTATTTCTGGAATATGCTAATTATATTCATATTTTTATTTCAGATTTTAAAAGTTTCTTTGTATCCACTGCTGTATACTTTATTCCTCTTCTTGAACTATTTTCCACTGAGTTTGAGTTCCTCTGTTCTCTGCAGATCTTTGTGTTGGCTGTCCCCATTGTTGCTGGAGTTAACTGTCACTGATCACTAGATTTGCAGGATTGTTTGGCTGTCATGTCAGAAGAGTTATGAGAGAATAAGAATATTCCTGCAACATTATTGTTCTGGGATGCCTGGGTTGTAGGGGAAGGTATAACGGATAAAGATAATGCCTGTAGTTATGGGACTTGGTGCTTTAGTCTCTCTCTTTTTAAAATTTACTTCTTGGCATGTTCAAGAGCAGGGTTAGATCTTACTTAACTTCCTTGTGCATTTGTGTTACTTATTATGGAAAGAGTGGACTGGGGTGTTGTGGTAGTTTCTCATTGATGGGTGGTGCTGGTGTTTCCATAGCCAAATTCTGATAATCATTTAACAATTTGAAACAAGGATCCGTACTAATGAAGCCACATATGCAGAGGACTTTGGATTATTTTGTCTGAAGTTCAAATCTCAGGATTAGCAAGAACCCTTGTATAGAAATTGCTCCCAGATTTTTAATTTTGAAGTTATTCTTGTCAGTATAGGAAATAAATCAAGATAATGTTCTTGCAGAAGTGCAGGTAGGATTTAAAATGGGTTGAAAAATCAAGCTGTGGAATGTATCAGTGTTTCCTGTCAGTCTACATCCAGAAAAGAAAGGCTGAAGAAAGCTCTTGCTGTCATAAAACACTTTAGGTTTGAAAGAGAGAAACTGAATACCCTGGTCCTTGTTAAAAAGTTTGGGATTTTTTGAGGAGAAAAGTTTGACCTGTTCCTGTTCAATTTCTTGCTGTCTCAAAAAGGTATGGAGAGTAAGAAGTTCCCCAAATTAATTGTAAGTTGTCTAGCTCTGGAGGGAGACTGAAAGTGCTTGTCAAATAACCGGTTTTATATTTTCCTATTCTTAGGTTGCTATCAATTTAGCATTTAGCTGGACATCAAACCTGGCTTCCTTTATTTTTTTTTTCTCTTTGAGTGGCATGAATCAAACTCTAGAGAAATGAACATTTGATAGTAGTTGACCTAACTGGGTACTAAAATAAAGGAGTTTTCTGAGAAATAAAATGGAACCATATTGTCCATCCTACCCAAGGAAAGATAATTGGGCAAAAATAGGAATGAAATGCGTGGATATAGCTGTCATTCTTTCGTAACAATGGACTTGAAAACATACTAAAAAGGATGAAAAAGAAAAGTGAAAGTAAATTTTATATGCTAGGAAAAACTAATACTTGATACATAGTGACAGTGATGTATTTTATGTCTTCTTTTAAGCTCACAAAAATATCTCTAGCATTGTAAAACTTCCCTTTCAGAGATATATGAAATACTAGTTCTTAATTTGTATCTTGTATAAAAGATTCTTCCTCTAATCTGTTGCTTTCTGAATGCTTTTACTGGTCTCTTGCCATGTCAGAAAATGTTTGTTCAGTTGAAAGGAATAGAGTTGTATAAATTGATATGGCTGTATTTTAAGTTAGAAGCCTAACAAGTTAGTGAATACCTTTACTTTTAATCTATGTTTAGAATCTCTTTAATTCTATGTTTTCCCTTTTTTTAATCACATGGAAAATTCACCCATCTCAGTGAAATCAAGCTGTATTGTTGAGCTGTGGGTGGTGAAGCCAGGTGTAATGCATGCAGTAAAGGTTTTGCCAGTGACTTGCACAGAGACTGCCTGTAAACCTTCTGTACATTATAACTCAGCTCCTTTGCTGGGGAAGTGGTTTCTTTATCAGAAGCATCACACTTGAACTTCATGGTTTGCTGGACACATTTTTCATCTGCAGCACTTCTTGTGCTCTATACTGTGTTAACAATGTTCCTGGAATCCTGGGCTGCCAAATTATTCAGCTTACTGTAATAACCTTTCTACTCCATTATTTATTATTCTCTCTTTGTTTCCACCAAGCTTTATTGATACTCATGGGAATTCACCTTCCTCTCCCACCTGATTTTAGTTAAATAGGTTTATAGATTAAGAGTCCTCCTTATCAAAAATTATGTCCCCTTCCTGTTGAGTTCTCTAGGTAGCTATGTTATGTTGAGTCACGATATACAGTTCTGTTCTTGACTGCTGTCATTTTATTAGTGCTTAATTCATTTAAAATGATCCTTGTAGCTTTTATACTGTTGCAAATTTGATACCATTGTGCTTTCTCAGCTGGAGTGATGTAAAACTGGGCGAAAGAAGAAAAGATGACAAAGGCAACTCTGATAAAAGATGGTTCGTCGTTAATGTACTGTTATCACAGTTTGACACAAACCAAGTTAGATACAGTTGTTTGATCGTGTCACACCCCAGCTCCTCAGCCCAGCTGGCTTTTGGATGTCACATGTCACTGAAGCTGTGGCCTTCAAGTTGTAGTTCAAGATTTGGGCTAATTGATGCAGCTCTGTGCTGCATCATCTGTCCTGCTATAAGGTCTCTAACCTGATTTATGGCACCCCTTTGGTGGAGGTGGATTTATGTTGAGAAGTGCAAGGTTCAGTAACCTCCCCAAAAATTCATTAGTCTTAATTATGATGCTAGTATCCTTAGTATCCAATCATCTTTTCAATTTATTTTTATACTAGCTATGGATTTCCCAGTTTAATAGCTGATTCTTCCTCTGTAAAGTGACAGAACAAATGTTCCTGAGTTAGACAATTAATACTGTTTGATAATTCTTGTACTTAAACCAATCAGTTCTTTATCAGTGGCTTTTCCAGGACAAGCAACCTCTATTGTCTTAATTTCTTCCTCCTAACAGGTTTCTTTTGAATTTAAAATCTGAAGTACCAGCCATCATCAGAGTGAATTTTAACTTATTTCTGGTAAATACTAAATTAAGTTACTGAAATGCTTTTTGCTTTTGCTGCCTTTTGAAACTCTAGTTCAATTTAACAAAATTATATAATTTTGTTCCTAAATAAATAGAAGAGTGGAAAAACATAGGGAAGGTAGTATAATAATTTAATTGCATGACCATTGTTGAAGGTAAATAGTGCAGAGAATGTAGCTAAGTGGTGTCTGTCCCTGAAAAAGAGTTTAGGGCACTTCTGGTGTCTGATGAAAGCTTCCAGATGGGACAGCACTGCTGCCAGCACTCACATTCCAGAAGATTTTAGTGCAGGATAGAAATACAGGCAGCATGAAAATACTTGATGAATAGCCATCATCACTGTAACCCTGGAGTGACTCAGATGTGTGTTCGCAGGTGTATTTTACAGTTGTTTGAATTTTTTTAGGGACATCACTTAGTCTTTGACATGGCTGTAAATACACTGTTTATTCAGTTGATAAGAATAGATATTGTGAGTTTTAGAACTATCAGAATGTTCTAAATGCCAAAAGCTGGCAATTCAAAGGGGTTTGGAGGTATTGTTCTTCAAAGATGCACAATCCAGGGCTTATTTTTGATCAAACTTGCTCTAGTGTGTTTTTTAAAATTCTGTTTCATTTTACCATGCAGGAATTTTTTGTCTGATAAGAGGTTGCTATGAGCCTAGTTAGAGCCATATTGATATATTACCTTACTGTTCTCAAATGCTGCAGAGTACATTCAGTTCTGATGCTGTTTCTCAGAGAAATTCAATTTTCACTTCAGCAAGACTGTACATTGAACTTCATAATTGATTTTTTTAAAAATCAAACTTTTTGATTCACTGTTGCATGAGGAATGTGACTTGAATAGGATGTGAGAAAGCTTTTGATGGTTGTTTTTTTTTTTCTTCCCCCTGGAAAAAGGGCTTCTTGTTTTGTTCCAGGTGGTTTGTTATGTCGAGATCTTGGAATGATGAGTAAGACACTCAGTCTGAGAGTTAATCTTTGGAGAAAAAAGTTAATTCTGAGGTCAGTGATCCAGTTGATCACACAGGGACAAGTAGAGCACAAGGGACAAGTTAAAGAGGAGAGACTGCTCTGCAGGGAGAGCCAGCAGCCATTCAGAGTGGTGCAAGTGTTCAGGAAACCACACCTGAATACTGGTGAATGCTAGCAAATATGTTCTTGTTCAAATGCAGTCTGCAGCCCTCAGGTCCACACTGGCTGGTGCATTCTGTCCCGCTCTGGATCCAGTCCGGCACTGTGTCACCATGCAGAGCTCAGCTGGAGGCGAGCTTTCCTGCTGAAATCTGTGTTTATGACTTGTTCTTTTTCTCAATGGCAAACACCTACAGTCTGCTGGCAGGTTTGAGGGGTTCTGTGCATCGTCTAACCTGGTGTTTTAGCATGACTTGGCCCCAGGAAATAGCAACCCCAGGGAGGACAGAGGGAGCAGGAACAAAGAGAAGGTCTGAATAAACTTGTGATTGTAGACCGTCAGGTATGTGCTGTGAGAGGACTTTAGAGGATGACACATCATGGAGTGTCTTGAAGATACTGATAAGTTGCTTCTTGATTAAATACGGAACAACTTAATATCACTGAATCTGCAGTGAAGAAAATAGTTATGAAGTACGTACCATTCACACTAAGGTGCATCATTGCTGCATGTTTTGGGTGCTGTTGTGTAGGGCAGCTGCCTGTGGGCCTGCTCAGAACATTGATGTGCTATGTAAAAACAATCAAACTGTTAACATTTTCAAGCAGTTTGAGAAACCAGAATCTTCCACCTGTGCTGGAAGTGGCAAGCAGACTGACACCACAGTAGAAAAACCAGTGCTTGTAGAGGTCAGCTTAAGTACGGCCTCTGCAGCAGCTTGTTCTGCTGAAGCCTCTGACAGGCTGCTCAGTCTTTCAGTAAGTACTAGAAATGAAAGATAAGGGTGTCTTTTAATGGTAGGTAGAAAGTTGGAAGAGTTTGGCTGTCAGAAACATGTGGCTGAGTTGGCCAAGCCAGGCTGAGCAGGAGAAGTTCTTGAGCACAGGTAAAGGCAGCTCCCTGATTTCTCAGCTACAAATGCCCAACGTGAGATTCACACCACCTTATAACTAATGCAGCAATCCTTGATTTGAGCTCCTGTTAATGTGCTCCTTTTAAAAAATAGCAGGATTTATTTTTGGTCAAAGGTCTGCTTACACCTGAAAGCAGCATTCTTGGAGATATTTAGGTACCACTCCTTAGTATTTTGTGTGGTTGTGAGTTCCTTTTCCAGTTTCAGGATCTGTCACAGCTCCCTGGCTTTAAAATGGATTTGCTCATGAGCAGGTTGCAACACAGTATAACCCCCACCAAAAAGATAGCAAGATGTATTTCAAAATTAATTTTCTTAAATCCTTGGTGACTTAGGTTTTTTTGGCAGTCTGATATCTTGGATGATTACATAAGGTTTATTTTAAACCAGAGCATGCACAAATACTGTGATTTGAGAGCACGTGGAGGTAGCTGCACTTACACCTGCTGGCTCTAAAAGGAGGTCTATAGAGGCTGATTTTACTGTCAGAATTTTTTTTTTCTGGCCTGGAGTTTCTGGTGGGCTGTCATTTTTTTCTCCCCACCCTGCCTTGAAAAGGGTTAGAGGTGGGTTTGGAGCTGGACTGAGGAATCCAGTGCTGCAGCAGCTCTGCTCCACAAAAGCAGAAGATAGGAAATCAGCACAGCAGAGAACTGCAGGAGTCTTCCCTTAATGAAGTGCAAACCATTATCCACGGAAAGAACAGCTTTAAATACAGCTGAATATTGAATAAATTATTTTAAAACACTTTACTGTAAATGATAAGAAAATGTGCCCATATTCATCTGGCACCTTTTAATTGCAATTAATGGTCTTTGTTGCTTACTCACTTAGGCAATTTAACTTTGGCAATTTACTTGTCTTTATCCATTCTTGCTTTACGTCTGGGAAAATAATAACTTGAATGACTTTGTTTCAAAATCTGTTTCTAAATTAATACTTCTGTTGATTTAATATTAATTTCATATTGGCTCTTCTCTGATTCATTGCTACTTTTAAAATGAAGCACTCTGTAGTTAGTGCTTTTCTTAAGAGAGACTTGACAAGCACTCTGTCATGATGCTGGCAAGCCTGCAGCCTCCAGTTCTCATTTCACATGTCTGTCAGGGGTTTAAAATACTGTATTTCCACAAGGTAACACTGAATGTTTCAGCTTGACTTCTGCAGCTTGCCCTGGGTCAAGTTTCGGAATAGCATATTACATCCTGCTAAGAACGTACAGTCTAAATTTTAGGAAATGCTGTCTAGCCCTGTTGGAGAGGTGCATTTGTAACAAGGCAGTACAACTCCACTGATGAGCAGACACCAAGAAAACACTGTCTGCTTGTTAAAATAATTGATAGATACGTGTGATAGCATTGCTGTAATTTTCTTTTCTCAATTAAATTAAATGCAGGTAGAAACGTGCAAGCCAGTCCTTGCATGTACATTCTAGCTGGGGCCAGTAATGTGACTTGCAGGGTGCTGCTCAGACTGAGCACTGCAGATTTCTTCAGGCATGTGGTAGGTCTTCTGTAAAATTAGAGTGGTCACTCTGGGCAAGGCCACACATCTGTCTAGCCCAACATCTTGTCCATGACTCCAGGATTCCAGAGGAAAAGTGTTAACACAGTAAATTTGCATCATACTTCTCCCACATATTCTCCAAGCTTCTGACAGTTTATTGTGTGGTGGGTTTCCCAACCCAGGTGGGGATTTCTGCCTGGTTAGTTAACCCTGCATGTACTTATTCAATTTCCTTTTGAACCCAACCCTTGGCATCCTTTAGCAAGGGATTCCCCATAGTTCCCCCCCCCCGCNCCCCCCCCCCCGCCCCTTCTGTAACAATCTGCTTTTCTGTTTGCTTTGAAAACTTTTCCCCTTGGCTGAATTTTGAGTGCCTGTTCTTGTATTGAGAGGGATGGTGAACAGTCAATCCCCATACATGCTCTTGGTGATGACAGTGTTGTTGTCAACCTCTGTTACATTCCTTCCTAGCTGTGTCAGCAGCAGGCTTGAAGAGTATTGTACTTTGTACAAAAAGCTAACACTCGCTAACACTCCTTAAATGCTCTTGCCCATGGTGGCTGTTTCTGATACCAGCTTTTTAAATCCTCAAAGATACTGCCTGCTGTGATGTGAGCATGTTGTTGTACTGGTGTCTCAAGCAGTAAGTGAGCATTACTCTGCTGGCCTGGGCATAACGTGACCTCAAACACAAGACAGCTCCAGAACAGAGAGGAAATAGGCAGGCTAAACTCAAAGTGCCATCTTGGCAATGTGCCCTTCCTTCTTGGTTTGCTCTACACATCTGCTGCTCTCCCTCTTAGCAAACATGTAAAGACATGCTGGAGAGGGGCCATGGCTAGGTGGATTTATGACTTGGACTGTTGCTGGTTGTAACCTATACTCAGATTCTATACAGAGTCACAGTATATTCTAAGTTGGAAGGGACCCACAGATCTGATCTCTTGACTAATCTTAATAGCAAATATTTTCACCTCCTTTGATCCTTTTTTCAGTTTCTGAGTAAGCTGAGCAGCACATGAACATGTACTGGTGTCAGCCTCTCCTGGAAGCTTGTGGGTGCAGTATCCTCCCCATTGTGAAAACTGACCAGCTTTCTTCCACTGAGTACACCCTGAAAGTGGTGTATTTCCTCTTTATCCTGCAACTTGCATTTTTAAGAACCTTTGAGGGATGTGCATGGCTACTGCTCCATCAGTGATCTTTTAGAAAGGCCCAGGTGTAAATGTGCTTGAAGTGCAGGCCAAGAAGCTTGGATGCTTATTTTGGGATTTTTCATTGTGGTGAATGGGGGAAGCAACCTGACCTTGGGACCAAGATGGCATGTGACCTGGTGAGTGAACTTGTTCTGTTCTGTCTACCACAGTATCTAAGAACAACAGACATAACCATGAAAATGAAATCTAGGTCTAGCTGAAATTTGAAGGAGTATTTCTGTGCTCTGTAATGAAATCTGGGTTTGATTTTTGATGGTCTTACTTGTGCCTCATACCTCATGAAGTAATATAAAAATCTAATGACTCTGAAGTAAGTGACATGCAATTTTCTTTTTGTTCCTAGGCAGCAAATCCAAAGGCCTCCAGTGGGTGATAGACACAACCATTGCATATCCCAAAGCTGAACCTATAGACATCCAAACCTGGATTCTTGGCTACCGACAACCAACAGTGACACATGTACATTACAGGTAGGAAATAAACCTGCTGCTCCTACACTGAACTCAAGTATTGACAAATCAGTTGTGTCATTTCAGGATATGGGAAATCAGTAGCAGTGGGAGAGGGCTTTTTGTATCTCACACAGGTGGGCAACTCATGTTATTTAAACACAATCCATATTTTTAAAAAGTTCAGTGTCTATTCTGTATCTTAGGACAGACATTTAAATTTTGGACTAATGTCCTGTTGTTGAGTAGGGTTGAGAGGAATATACTTGAAGGCTAGGTCATCTTTTCCACCCTAATGTTAAGGGGCTGGTAAACCCAACTTGAATTTTTTAGTATTGACAACAAATTGAAAATCACTGTTGTTAAATAAACAGATTTCTTAATAGAACATTATATTTAACTTTCTGACAAAGAAATGCCAGCTTTTTCACTCAAAGAATGCTTCAAGTAGTTGAGCAAAGCAACTGGAAAAAGCAGCTAGAAAAAGCTGCAGCTCTCATTGACAGCTGGGAGACTATTAAAACTTCTCCTCAGCAGTTCTTTGTCTCAAGACTAAACTGATGAAGACAGAAGTTGCATTTTGCCTTTCATTAACAGTGAATTGCAAATCTGAAATCTCCAGGAGTATTTTAACACTTTCCCTGTACCAAATAAGTTGGTGCATTTTATCCCAAAATCACATTATTCTGCCTTACTGCCTTTTGATGATTTGGAGAGCTTTTAGACTTTTACAGAAAGCTTTCAGCCATCCTTGTGTGGATCCCCTGGGTGGCAGCTGAGGTGGGAATGACCTTGTCCAGCATCACTGCTGTGTTAGTGTTGTGTGATGCAGAGTACAGGCTGCTCGCTGGAGCCATGTTTAAATCTGTCCTTACTTTTTATAGAAAGCTGCCTTCCAAGTTTCCCTGAAGGTGAACATACTTACACCCTAATTTATATAAGATAGCATTGTATCTGTTGTGCTTTATTCAGGTCACCTTAGTACTCTCTCAGATCTCTGGGATAATTGCAAGTTGAATGTGTTTAGAATTCTACTAAAGGGTATTTCCAAAAATATTTCCTTTAAAAACAACAGTAAGTTAACATAAGTTGAATTCATTTCCTGCTTCTAAATGTAAATTCCGACCTATTTTTGAGCATGAGCATAAATATGATGGAACCTTCCTTGCACTGAACTTGGATGTTTAAGTTCTTGTAGTACTGAAATTCTAAGAAAAATATTGGAGATTATTTATATTGGGGTGTAAGTTTAAGGGTCTAAGTCACTGGTTTAGAGAGGAGCAAACCTCTCCACTTAACTACTTCATGGATGTTTTTAATAACCTCTACTTGTCACAGCTGAGGCTGTGAAAACATTTGAAGTGTGCCCCAAAGGGAAAGTCAGGCAGCAGCTCACCTCTCCTGAGCGTGGGGTGTGGTGGCTCTGAAATAACAGCAGGGTGTCTTGGGTCTGGCTGGAGCTCAGCCTGACTTCCAGCCCTGCTGGTTCTTGAGGCACATGGCCCCTGCACTGTGAGCTGGGTGCAGGTTGGCACATGGTTGTCCTCTGAAATTTTCTTGAAATGTACATCAAGTCTTTCTGCATTGGTATTACACCTCGCTTTTCCTGCATTTAGTGCAGTAAAATTTTGCTAATTTTTTTGTAATTTGGAATGTCTTGGGAGATTACATTTGAAATAAATTTTAAGGGTAAATCTTAAATAACTGGGAAGAGAACACAATAGTTTCTCATGCCATTTATTTTAACTGAGTTAGAGGGGGGAAAAAAGCACCCTTTTGGAAAAAGCAAAGAATAATTTTGTCCAGATGCCATCTCTGCTGCATGAAAGAAGAATCAGGATTTAAACATGCTTATTCCCTTTTAGAGTAGTCCAGAGTGAGGTATTGAGGTATGGCAGATGTGGGGAAGAAAGGAACATTTTCTGTGCCACTCAAACAGAAGAGGCTGCAGAGCTGCTTTTGTTCTGGTGGCTCAGTCAATCCCTTCTGCTGTGCCCCTTGATCACCACCTGTCTCTTTCTGCCTTACAGACTTTCAGATCTAGTGATTTTCTTTTCTCATAGACTGGGCCTTTGCTGCAGGATTATTTCTTTTTCATCCTGCTCAGGGAGCAACAGAAGAGTGTAGAGAACACAGCAAGGAGCCTTATGTTATCATTTTTAGGTGCTTTTCTAGCTGATGGAAATGGCAGAGAAGGCTTGGTTTAATCCAGTAATCTTTTTTGAAAGCTCAGTTTTGATAATGAGATGAACCTTACTTTTCAAACTTCAATTTTCAGTCCAAATGACACATTTTTTAGAAGTTCATAATTAGGCTAAGCTGTGGCCTGATTTTCCTCAGAATGTCAAAAGAAACTTCCGTAGAAAAAAGAACAATTACCAAGTTTGAATCTTCAAAACACAAGATGTGAGAACTTCACCCATCTGTTGAATAGCTTTTTGACCCTGACTGTGTTGTCACAGAATTTACTAGAAAGTGCTGCAAAACTTAACTTGCTCTCTGAAACATAATACCCAAGGAAAATATCTAATGAACTTCCTTCAGGTCAGGTGGCACTGGGATTTTTGTGGGAGATGTCAGTCTCTCTGGTGCAAGGCATGTCAGACTAGAGGCATCACTATGAGACGTGCCTTGTAATGAGTCTGTCGGAAAGGTTTGTTTGCTCTTTTCAAACGGTTTATCTTAGGCTTGGGTCATTGTGTGGTGTGTGTTGGCCATAAATCCAGACTCACTACACTTGCACTCAGCAGAAATAAGCTGAGTGGTTTGGTGTCCGTGTAGCAACAGACAGGCTGCTCTTCTCAGCTCCCACCATTTTTGTGCCATGAGTCGAGTCTGGGGTTTATTTCTTTTCTTTTTACACCAGGCACTTGTTTAGTCTGATTGGCTTGGTGTTTTTCAGCTGATCACCAAGTTTCTCCAGCCGTAATTTCTTGAGTGCTGCAGTCCTTTTAGCAAAACCCAAGACTTACCAATTGAAAACACCCTGGATATGAAGTTGGCTTGGTGCTTAGCATCCCCTCAGTCAGGAACAGTATGAGGTTGGGGTTTTGTAATTGTTTCCTGCAGGGTGATGCCCTTGGATGCTCACATCCCACTTTTGGGCTGTGTGATGGTGGCTGTGGTGCTGCAACCCTGACGTCAGAGGCAGCCCGAGCCAGCTCTGACGCAGGGCTGGCCGTGCATGAAGTGCCACACAGGCTGCTCCCAGCTCTGTCACTCTCTTTTTCTCTGTTTCTTTACCACCTTTTGTGCTGTGCTGCTGCTGAAACAAGCTTTCAGCTGCTGAGGGAGTTCTATTTTTGTGTCTGCATTGATACAGATTTATTGAAATCAGCCAGGCTGCGAGCTATAAATAAGATGAAATGCATTGTGGTTGCTGAATGAATGTTGCAGAAGGGCATCCCGTTTGGCTGTGTATTTTAATGCACTTTTTTACGCAAGTAACTTATTTTTGGTCATGCCTGACATCTACCAACAGCCTCCACTGCCCTGGATTTACTTAGAGCCATTGAAACAGCAAATAATATCATGATTTATATGGAGTAGCAAGTAATACAGTACTTCAGTTCAGGGTAGGACAGGTCATAAAAGACAATTAGTACTTAAAGTGGTAGCTATGAACTTCAGAATTCAAATAGAGAATCAGAGGTTGTTTCTTCAATAAGGAGCACTTAAAAGAGATAAATATTTCTAAATATGCCGTATTTCTGAAAATCCTTTGGTGTCTTCTGAGAAACGGCCTATGAGTAGTTAATTCTTCACAATTCTTACATATGCCAGCATATCTTTGGCAGTTACGTCTCCTGTTTTAAAAAATCCTTTCTTCTTTCCTGGACTATTGTTTATTCTTATATGTTCTGGTTTGGGACGTGGACACAAATCTGTGTAGTGGTTTAAGAAGTCGCTGTCCCTCAGTCAGGTACCCAGAGTTTCCTGCAGCTGTTGTCACCCCACAGCTGCCAGTAGGCACCTCCAGCTGGAGGGTAATGCTTCATTACTGAAAAAAGATTCTGTACAGGTTCCCATTGGAATGTATCTTTATTTCCACCACCACTTCCAACTTCCCAGGGTGCAGCCTGTGCTGTCACTGCTTTTAGCCCCTTCCCCACTCTCCCCAGTGACAGAAAATCAGCTGTTCCAGTGATGAGAAGCAAAAGAAGGTATTTCCATTCTGGTTGAATTTTCTGGTCAAATTCTTCTCCAGTCCTGTTAAATTCCTTGTTTCCCACACCAGGGACAAAGATGCTCTTATTTTGATGCAATCTGAGGTAGTTTTGCCCAAAAGCTAGAAAGATACAAGTGCCCCAGAGATTCCAGGAGCTTCAGATGTTACTTGTTGACATGATTCTTTGCCTTGGCAGTTCTGTTTGATGGTATTTTGTTTTCCTGAGGAGATGAGCAAACTGTTTGCTTCTAATGGCATTCCTGATCCTGCATACCCAAAAGTGGGGTAGAATCCAGATGATGCTCATGCCTGATCCCATGGACACCTGTTTACATATCTCATTGAAAATAAGGAACTGTTTCCTGCATCTTTAGCACTGGACCTGGCAGGTGTCAGCATCCAGTGGTTGGGGATGACCCTACTCCCAGAGCAATGGCTCTCTGCTGTTGTTTTGGATTGCTTGTGTGGGGAGTCTTGTAACACAAGACTTGATCACTCACCTTCCTGAACCCAGTCTCCTTCAAGAGCGTGTTCTTGTAAAACACAGATGCCAGCTGAGCCATCTGATGGGCAGAGAACCATGGCATTAGCAGTATGTTCAGTTCAAATATAGGGGGGTTTAGCTTTGCCTTACTGAGTACAGAAGGGGCTTCTTTCCAGAGTTGGAGGATTTTTTTCTTTAAATATTTAATCTCTAATTTAGATCAGTCATTAGCAAGAATGTTCTGCTGGTAAAAATAACTCTGGATAATCTAAAAATACGTTTGAAAATGCTTCTAAATACACTAGTACTTGCCATTGCTAAGTTGTGGCAGCCAGGGTCACGTTATTGGAAAACCAGTTGTTTTTCAGTCTGTTAATGTTCATTTAAAGTGGGTGTAGCAGTGATTGCTTCTCAGACTTCTAAGCAGCAGAGTTTATGTCCAGAGATTGAAACATTCTGGCAGTGTTACTGATTCACACAAGAGCTGGATGGATTCAAACAGGGAAGTGGTGTGCAGCATTCCATTAGTCTCTCAGAGTGCTGGTGTCACCTGTGCTGTTTCACTGCTCCATTAAAGCACCAGCTCAAAAATTATTTCTTACAGGTATCTTGCAAGATTCTGAGATGTTTTGAGACTAGAAGGTGTGTTCTTGACCAAACAGAGTTGTTGCCCATTAGGTCAGGGAGAAGTGAAGGCAGAGGTGAAGAATATTTTGCAGTCTACAATGGAGACTGCATGTGAAGCCAGGTAACCCTACACTTCTGTCCTGAGGCAACACACATTCTCTTAGTTGTGAACCCTCTTAAAACCTGCGTAAGCAAGCATCCGTCCTTCAGAAATACTCTGTGAAACACAATATTCAGTTGCTGAGCCTTTTATCTCTTCACAGCAGATAGGCAGAAGAGAGTAAAAATAGTGCTTGAGTGCTTGGCAGCTCAGTTCTGTTTGTGGACACAGAGTTAAGTCTTTCTTAATGTTCTACCCTCCGCAAGATGGTCCTTGCTCTGTGGCTGTGTTTTTTACTTGCTGCTACGTGGTTTAATTTCAACCTGCTCTACAGCATCTGGGCTTCAAGATAAAATAGTTGTTTATTGTTTGTCTTCGTTCTTAATAAGCAGACTGAAAACTTGAGCTGCTTCCTGAAGCACTATTTCATAACATTTGTCTTTGGCCAAAGACTTTCCTTGAAATTCTCTTTTATCTGAGGTCACAGTTGCTAATTTCTGGTTACCAAGACTGGCTTTACTGGAGCATAGAGAACTCCACAGTGTGAGGAAGATGTTAGTGGAATTACTCCAAAGGCTACAGAGATAGCAGAGCTCATTTTGACACCATAGTCCGTAAATAAAGATGTTCATCTCCTTACATTGAAGTTGTCTCTGTATGCAGCAAAGCACCATAATTCACTCATTAGTGCAATGCTTTGCTGCTTGACTCCCTCACTTACAGCTTGTTTTTCCATGCATCAGACTGAAAGGAGGAAGGACAAATGAACAAAGCTGGCAAAGATGTTGAAAACTGTAACAGCAACAAAAGCATTCTTCAGAAGTGCCTTATTTTCTTATTCTGACATTCCCGTACCTGTCCAGAGACTGCCCAGATGGCTGTGGTGTTACTTCCAATTCTTTGCGGTATAGTCAGTTAAGACTGTGTTGAAAACAAAATGAAAATCCACTAATGAAAATATAAGCATGGTGTAGATGAGAGGATAATTGGGAGCTCACCTGGAAAGAGACAGCTGCAGTAAAAGCCTTGCACTTCAGAGTGTGAATTTTTCAGGTTAGCCTGATACACAAATCTTTTCTGCATTGGCCTCCCAGTACAACACAGTGGATGTATTAAGTTCTTGTATAGATCAAAAGGCACTGAGGGTCTGCTGAAGAGGTTTCACAGTTACTGTAAGACTGGAAATTCTATTTTGAAAATAATTCAGTGAGGTATGGTGGATTATTTGGGGTTTTCAAGGGTATATGTACCACAGTGAATTCTGCCCTGGGTATGTTTTTCTAAGCAGACCTAATTCAGCATAGAAGTACCAAAACACTGGAAATTCTTCCACTGGTGTTTTTAAAACAGAGCAGCAATATTTGAGTCCAGGGTCAGTTTTCAGTGTAAAACTTGCCTTGGAAACGTCAGACAAAGCTGCCAACATCCTTTGAAAAGCACAGAGGGCTTGTTTTCTGGCATGTGGAAGAGCTATTGGTGCTTAGTGATGTCATTACGTGGCTTCTGCCTGCTGAATTGTTTCTTCAAAGCTGTGGATGAGCTTTCTTACTATTTTATTTCTTTCATTCCTCCTTGACTTGTATTTTTTTTAGGGATAGTAATATAGTGTGGTGGTATTCCATTAAAAAACAAACAGCATCTTAGTAGCTTTTATCAAAAGCTGTAGTGCAGCATTTGATGGAGAGTGATGCCAGTGTCTTCTGTGTGCTTCTGGATGGCAGCCTGGAGTTTCCCACGTCTGTGTATCCTTAATGCCTCTGTGATGTGTGAGTTGGAGAGAGTGCAAGTCATGCAGCTAGATTTACACAAAAGTCTTTTTCTCCGTTTTGTGGTGTGCTGGGGCAGAAGAGTTTTGTTCTCCACATGCACAACACATTTCCTGGGTTTAATTTGTGTTTGTTTCTTTGATAGGATTTTTCCAGTGAAAGATGTACCTGCAGAGCCTGAAGCTCTCACAAACTGGCTGTATCAACGATTCATTGAAAAGGAGGACCTCTTGACACATTTCTATGAAACAGGTAGGATGATATTTTGCAAAGGGAACTGTGCTTTGCTAATGACTTTTCTTACGAGGATCTCAAAATGGTTTAAGGATGTGTAAGCATTCTTCACATGAGTACAGGAGATACTGTTATCATTTTTACTGTTACTGCTTTTTATGTGGTAAAAAAGTATGATTAAAGAATTATGTAGGAAAGGTAAGTTACCTTGGCAACATTAGAATTTGGGTAGTGATTGGAAGCTGTCAAAACAGTGACACACAGCTCAGCTGTGAAACGTGCTGCCGTGGGATTTCATGGCAAAGATCCATGACTGGAAGAATGATTGGAAGAGCTGTGAGAATTACATGGCACACAGTCTCTGGAGCCATGATCTGCAGCCTTGTGCATTACAATTGTTGATGGGGAGAGTGTTCAGCGTCTCAGATCAGCTGAGTTCAGTATTCCTGGGTGACTGTGTTAAATGAAGATGCTTCTTCTGTGAGATTTATTGCAAAGGCTGCTTTAATTTAGTTTTGAGTGCCTGATTTATCAATCCAAGTGCTTAAAGAGATTAATAGAATTCTTTAACAACCCCGAGTTGGATTTTGTTTTATGAAATGCTGCTGTCACTCAGCCATCATTGATGGCAAAGTCAGACCCTGCTGTATAAATCACATCCAAATGCATATATTGGACGTTATTAAACAGATAACTTTGTAAGTATTGTTAAAAATACAAGTGTAGCAAATAGATTGAAAAGAATTCTTGGTTTTGCGACATTATTTTATGCTGGTGAAATAAGTTGAATACCCAGAAAATCTAACTAGTCCAGAATTTCTGAGAGTATAATTAATATAATCAGATTTACTCATCAAAATGCACTTCCAAAATAGGATAATTGGTAATAATTTGCCTGTGCAATCAGTATGAATTAATAAAGACATGTTTTAAATGTAAATGCTGTGACATAGGACCTTATTAGGCATAAATTAGCATAATTTCAAGTTACTGCCATTTATAGCTGTTGAGAAGTTGCTTGCTTTGCTTTAGTTGGCCCACTGAAAAAGGGCTGCTACAGTTTTTGGAAACCCCTTGGAAAAAGGTCGTGAGGTTGAATGTCTTGAGCCCTAAGGCTGCTCAAGAGCCAGCTTTCTACTGACCTGGTGCATGGTCACAAATAGGTGTGGATTTAAGAATTAGGGCTGTTTCTGTTATTATTAATCATTATTATTGTTATCATTATCATCATTATATTATTTTACAATGCACACTGCGTAGGAATTTCTCTCTCTTCATAAAGCTTACTTCATAAAGCTGGAGTAACATTTAATGCTCCATGAAACTTTAAAAGTTAGCACTGACAGTATCATGGGTAAGAATACATTCTCTTGGCATCTTTTTATTTGGGAAGAGAAAGAAACAAAGCCTAGAACACCTTTCTCCATTTTGCTGTATTCCTAAGTGTTAAGAACTTAAATCACCTGGGGAAAAACTCTAATATTAGACCTCTGGAAATCAAACCAAAAGAAAAGTATGCCTAAAATTTGACATGAAACTGTCCCATAATTTTTTACAGGTGCATTTTACACATTTCATTTATAAAGTTAAAACTATTTCTAGTTAATACCTGTAGGTAACTGAAAGACTCCTGTTTTAGGCAGCTGGTGGAAAATCTATGTTGGCAAGTTCTTGATTTCTCTGAACTCTTCAGCAGGATGACCTTGAAGCCCACAGTAACACAAGTGAGATTACATTTAGCAGGACAAAAACACTCAGGGACCAATTAAGGAAAAACCCCAACCATAAATAGGAGCAGGTGGAAATGAGTGATGGTGTACTGAAGTCATTGTGCTCCTCATTCCCTGTGCTCAGAAGCCAAGTGGTGTGAGGTGATGAAAAAGTAAGGAGTGGCATCCCTGGTGCTATGGGAACACTCTCTGTTGTACCAGATATGAAACCTCATCTGGAAATCCTTCATATGGTCCATCATCCTGTCAGGGAATACAGATTGAACTGGGAAGACGGACAGATAATGGGAGCTGAGATTAAGGGACGGGTGGAGAAGTTACCCTGAAGGACATCTAGGAGTACTTAGCTTGTGTCTGCCAGGAAATGGAAGGGTCAAAGATGGCTTGAGAGAGGGGAAGAGACAGCTCTCTGTACCTACCAGGGAAAAAGGAAAGGTACTTAAACCAGAGCTCAGTGTTGGTACAGAAAAAAAAAATGGGCTATGGAAGAACGAACCCAGCGCAGAGTGGACAGATGGAAGCTTAGCTGTGAGTTACTGGGGAATAATGATGTGGCAAATCTGCCCAAGTGTGAAATAGGTATCAGGGAGAGGTGGATGGGGCTCATCATGGGGGTTTTTAGGCTTTTTCTTTGTTTGCTTTGGTTTTGCGGTTTTTTTGTTTTTTTTTTAAATTAAGAGTATTCATGCAGGAAGAAAAGCTTTGTCTCAAACGCTTGATTGCAGTTCCTCCAGTGATTGCAAATGGGAAGCACAGAGATAAGCTGCTGATGGTATCTAATTGCCCAAATCGTGTGGTTCCTAAGATTAAAAATTGACACTGCATCTTTACTCTTTGAATCATTAATTTCATGTTCTTCTGAGAGAAATTGAGACTCCATAATGCTGCAGCAAGTACATCATCTTCTCTGGTATATTCAGAATTTTATATCCCTGTTCAGGGTTAACAAGAAAAGGGCTTTGTGTCATCAAGGCTTTGTGCATCTCAGTACAATGCAACACAGATGATTTAATATGCTGATGTAAATATATGCAAATAATTTGCTTATGATCATAAAGCTCTGATGTATTCGGGCACATTTAATTTAGTGTTGCAAGTCAGAAAAAGTCAAAGTATGGAAAAAACAAGTTTTATTGTCCGCTGAATCTCTTCTACTCTTTCCCAGTCTAAGCAGTAAAGAATTTTTGGAAAACTTCATGGCAAATTACAGTGCTTCCTTAGTCAGTATGACTGTGTTCAAACAATATGTGGAAACTGTTCCTTAAAAAAAGTGTGGTGTATTTACATTTTCAAGAGGAACCTCAAGAATGTATGTGTGTTGCTTCTTCACAGTGTACAATATCATGACCAAACAGCTGTAAAGTTTACTATGGAATCCATTCAATTTGATCATGGAGATACTAATATAACTTCAAAAATAACATAACCCTTAGTTGCCAGTTGGATCTCTCTGCAAAGGTTGAATACAGTGATAGCAGCTTCTAAGGAACGCTTTCAGGCTTATGCTTGAAGTTTATAAGGAAATTAAAATAGTTCTTAGCAATTAAGATCAGGGATTCTGTTTTGGTTTGGGGCTTTTTATTTTCTTGAAAGAGTCTGGTAATGCTGGAGAATCTTTCTTAAATTTGACAGCATAATAGAGCAATAACGAATTAATTGTGTGTGGGCACCATTGCTGGGACAAGCAGTGGTGGTAAAGAATTGTGCATTAAGGCTGTCATTCCTGTGCAAAGCATTAAATGTGTTTTCTTTTCTTTTCTCTTGTAGGAGCTTTTCCGCCACCCCAGGGTCAGACAAAAGCAATTTCTCGGGAGATGACCCTCAGTAACCTGTGGCTGTTTGCCATACAATCATTTGCATTTTTGTCAGGAGGGATGTGGTACTGCCTCTTTCAGTATTTGTACCATTGCCTATTTTAAAAGTGGAATGGGACCTGAGGACACAGTGGGAATCCAGGCTCTTGCAAATGAGTATCATGTTGTGTGTGCAAATGTGAATATTCAAGAGTAAAGGAAAATACTGGATGGACTTTTACCTCTCTTTGGGGCAATTTTAAACTCCACTAAAAGTGAAGATCAGTAACATAGTGACCTGATGATGTATTATTTTAAGAATTGTCTGTATTTTTAAAAATGTATACTCTCACCCACACTTAAGCAAATTCAGCATTTGGACAAAAGGTGCAATCGTACAACCACCGTAGAAGAATGTCTGTGACAAGAAAGCTTTGTCACCACAAGTATTTCTTGGCATTGTAGTTAGAGCTCAGAAAATTCAGCAACTTGTCTCTTCAGTAGTGTGTACAGCATTGGTGTGGTAGAGATTCCTCATTTGCACAACGTGTACTTTATTGCAGCTCATTGTGCTGGAGCCAGAGATCCTCGACAGAGCTGGTGGAGGTCTTTGTGGCTACACAGTCAGCAGTTGTTGTACCAGACACATTGATCTAAACTCAAAACCCAAATAAGATCCGGTGTCAGGTCTGTCCTGTGAGGAACTGGTCCTCCGACAAGCATTGCAGCATCACAGTGTGATTAAAAGCTGTCCATGTGGGATGAATCAGCCCATCCCTGCTGTGGCCTTGCCATCAGCTCTCTGAGTTCTGTGTGCTACCAGTGTCTCGTGTTATAGGGAAACTTGGGAAATACAAAGTCACTCGGTTCAGTTTCCTTTCTGTTCAGAATGCAGCTCAACCCTCATCATCAGTTTTGAAAATGCACTTTTAAAGGTGAAAAGACAGTGAAGGAAAGACATAAAACTTAGGGAACAGAGGGAAGCTTTGTTTGTCACACATTGGAAGACAGAGCAATTCTAGCTGTTCCTGAAGGTCTGCTGGTGCTGCTGGTGATTTTTAGCCACCTTTGTATTTTGTATACTGCAGTCCAACCAAGGTGACCTTGGAGTGGTTTATAGAGGCCTTTTTCTCCCCGCTAGTTGCAACAGTGCTAAATATACTTGTGGGAGAGTTTAAATAATTCAATGCCAACCATCTTAATGTTTTGCTAAGGAGTAATAGAAGAAAAACTAGTTTCGTAAGAAGAAAAATAGGTATAATTGCTATCATAAATCTGTAGGAAGATACTACTGAAAAAATAAGTATGGTAAATATTCTGAATAACTACATGGAGGGCAGTATTAATTAGCTCACCACTAAAATCTTACTGCTAAAATCTTACTGGAAGAAGGATGGGTTGAACAGGAACAGAAGGGTTGAAGGGAACAGAAGACACTTTCAGATATGTGGTGCAGGATCCTTTTGAAAGGATGTCTGTGATGTACAGCCTTACTTCTGGCAGGTCTGGTTGGCATTGTGTTTATGTGATTATGCACAGATTTGCGAGAACTGTTCCTAAAATAAAACTAATCTCTCTAAATACAGGCAGGGTAGCCAGAACTTCAGATGTTGGCATTCTGCCTTTTACAGAGTAATTTTGTTGAGAACAAAGTAAGCCCTCAGTAGTTTTGGCTCTGAGCTAGCAATATTGATTCCCCTTCTGTCTCCCTCTGCTGCTACATGAATCACAGGAGGTGGTGTGCAGAATACAAAACCTTGCCAGTGTTCCCTTTCGGGGGGGGGGGGGCAAAGAGCATACAAAAACACGAGGCAGTGCCAATTTCTCTGGCTTTGTGGAAAAATACCTTGTCAATGCCATCCCTGCCCCCCCCCACATGCAGCAGTGGTTGCTCAGTGGGGATGGATGCAAAATGACACACCACAGTGAGGTCCCCTGAAGTGTGTGTTCCCTCCCTGACTCCACAAAACTGCTGGAGGCAAAGGACAGTGGTTGCCAATAGCTTCGTGTTTTAGGCAAGGTGCTGTTTATAAATACCATCTCTGCACCTGAATTCTGGTGTAACCTGAATTCAGTGTTACACCAGATGTGTAACCTCGCCCTGACAGCGAGGGAGTCTGGGGAGTATTTGTTGTTTCACATTGCTCTTGCTAAAGTTCAGCTGATGGAATGAATGTATTCAATCTGCCATTTGACAGGGGGGTGTTGGGGCAGCCCATTGTTATGTGTAAGTGGTTATTTCTGCTGCTCATGGGACTGACTCTTACAACTGCAAAAGGCATGTGGCAAGCTACTCACTGCTGTCCTCCCCCACGTAGTTTGATCAGAAGCACAGAGATGCCCAGAGTACAGCTCATTTTATTTTGAGCTAGGACAGACTGGACTGATGCAAAAAGGGAAGTTTATATAAGCAGATTGCACAGCAGTTACTCACATCAGGAGATTGTTCTTGCTAGACCCTGTGAACTCCATGTAAGAGCATCTTGTTTTGTCAAGTGCAGTATTTTTGTTTTCCCAGTGGGTTGCAGTCAATAGCGAGTGTTCACGTGCTGCCTCAAGAAATGAGCACTGCACAGTAATGTTTCAGACAATGTTTGATTGATCTGGTCCTATTCATTTTCACTTCGTTCCTCTGTAGTTCTTACTCTTGTGAGAGGTTTGTTTCCAAGCACTGGTTGTTGTTTCAGTAGGGTAAGGAAATAGCGTCAGGTCCCAGGCTTCTCTCCTGCCTGCTCTGGGAAATGGGAAGAGCACCTGACACTGCGGCTCCGTACGGCCGAGTTGCTGTGGGGGACACTGGAATGAAACTGCTGGAAAGCAACTCCAGAGGACCCTCCCAGCATGATCCTGGATGCTGCTTCATGAAAGAGACTAAATGAGATAAAAGCAGTTTTGCTCTGAAGGGAAAAACATAAAATGGATACAATATGTAGGAAATTCAGTGCTAAAAAAACCGTGCTGGTCCAGACTGTCTGGAGCTTAGCAGGCGAGTCTGTAAAACACAGATTCCTGTCAGCTGCAGTTCGGTTCTACCTTTTGGCAGTTGGCTGTAGTTCTGGATGTAGTGGGCATTCTGCTGCACCCTCCATGGGTTGCCTCCTTTGCAGAGTTCAAAATGTGTTTTGATAGAAAGTGATGTTAATGAACCATACAGCTGATCACAAATTAATATAACATTGAATTTATGGTAGGGGAAAAACAATGGGAAAATGTGTAAAATGATCAAGAATGAAAAACTCAAAAAAATTCTAACAAAGCTGTTGCACACTGAAGTGAGAACAGAGCAATTTGAGTGCATTGCAAATAATAAGACTAGTAAGAGTAAAGACAGTTCTCTGCCAGGGTTGCCCACAAAACATCTCCATGTTTCTATGTTCAATTGTTCATAAAGAAGTTGTAACAGTTGAAGTTGTGTCAGTCCTCACGGTTTAGCTTTGCTGCTCTATAAATCCCATGATGTGAAGAGCACCTGCCCATCCACACCAAGGAGTTTTCTTCAGTGCCCTGGGGTGAGTGCACCTTCATTTCATTCTCACTTGGGTTCCACTTGTGGTTCTGTTGAGTCTTGCAACTGTGGTGTCTCTTTTTTTTTTTCTTTTTTCTTTTTTTTTAAAGTCACTGTCACCAGATGTTGAAAAGTGAAGTTTCAGTTTACCTTGTTTTCTTGGAAAATTGAAAGCCTCCCTCTCCCTCCTCCCCCAGCGTCACAAATAAGGTGCATCTTCTTGCAGTAAAAATAAAGCGATCACTGTGGTACTGTTCATTGTTCACTTGGTTTGCAGATGATGTAACTTTCTTTTGTGTGACACTGCCATAAAGTGCTGTTAACTTTTCTCACCTGTTTGTATGAGATAACAACAGATACCGATCACTGTGTGTGACAGGATTCAACTGCTCCGCTTTGCCTTGACATAAATTTTGGGACCAAAGGTACTTAAAACTGGGATTTCCAAATCACAAGCCCAGGGTTGGATGCATTCTCTTGACAGTCAGCTGGAGACTTTGTGGTCATCTGATACAATCACACAGAATAATTATACATCTGGGGTTCTGTATTTTTTGGAAATAATGGAGCCATACGAAATAAAGGGTTATTTTGCAAAATTGCATATTTGATAGTTTTTACAGTTCTTTTAAAAAATACAAATCAACAATGGGAAGAGCAAAATAGAAACCATACTCTGGTTTAAAATGTCTGCATACATCAGAACTGTTTCTGAGCAGCTCTACTTTTTTCTGCAAGAACTGTAAGCTGCCTGGCTGCGATAGAAGAAGTCATTGAAAGGATTCTATGCATTTTGAAGTTAGACCTTTTATTTTATCATGACATAGTGAAGTAATTATTCACTGAACAACTGTCCTATTAAAATGAGTTAGTTCCTTAAAATTACTCCACCATGATGTTCATACTGTGTGATGAACAGTGTTTTTTTATATCAGTTATCTTCAATTTTCTCCTTCCCTACTCTGTTACCTTCATTTTTGTTTTGTGTGATAAAATGGATGTGGAAGCCTGGAGTGACTGTCAGTGGTTTTGCAAAGGGCTGGTCATGTTTGGAATTATTTTGCTGAATTTATTTCGTTGGGATTTTTTTTATAAAATCTTTCCAGGAGCCAAGATGTCTTTCAGAAATGTAGACAGATACCAGAAGCAGCATTTCTCTTTCTTTTCCCTAGGCTGGTTTTTTTTTTTGGTTGTGTGTTTTTTCTTTTTTGGGTTTGTTTTTTTATTTTGCTGTGGCAAAAATAGAGTTGATTTTTTTTCAAGACTATTTCATATGCTTCTGATCCTTAATAGATGAGAAGATTTTCTTTGATGGTTGTATTTATTGTGCTTTTAACTAATGGATGCACAACTTTTACTGTGCTTACCATAAACACAACAAATAGTAAAATAACACTTTCGTTTGCTGTACAGCTGCAGTGTTAATCTGTGATAGATAACGTTGTTTATTAGGAAGGACACAGAGACACACGTTTCAGTGCCAGAAGTGGTAAGGGGAGGAGTGGAGCCCTAGGGGAGAGAGGGGACAGCAGCTTCTGCAGCCCTCGCTCCTTTCAGCACCTGCTGGAGGCTGTGCCAGTGCCTGGGCTGCAGAGTTTCTCTGCAAGTCTCTGTAGCAATGAGTCTCAAAGTTTCTGAGAGCTGAGGGCATGCCAAGAGCAGAACCTGAGCCCCCTTGACCCTGGTTTGCCTCCTAGAAGGACGTGACTCCAGCCTTGTCGGAGCAAGGCTGTCGTCATTGTGAGATCTGTGCAGTTTTAAAGAGGGATCTGTTTTTAAGCAACTCCAGCTGGGCAGAGCAGGGCCAGGTGGGACAGCCCCACTCATTCTGCGGCCCTGGCACCTCTCGCTGGCAATGGCCCTTGGCTCCTGGCATTTCTTGTGTTCACTGCTGGGGCCCAGCTCTGCGACGCCTAACGAAGGGAAAAGGAACTCCTTGGAGCATCATGAGACATCTCGCACAATTTCCAAAACAGCGCCATGGTTGTAGTGACGTCTACCTCTTTGTTTCCCTTCTGGGTTTTGTCTTGTTTTTCTGCGTGATGTTTTTCTGTGAGGGGTGGGGGGAATCGGGGAGTGGGAGGGAAAACTTGAAATCTGAATATTAAGACACTGGTAGGGGATCCAGTGCTTACCAGCCGTGTTGTCATATTGAAAAAGCCATTGTTTTTAATTCCTGCCTAGTATGAAATGTTTGTTTTTAAAGAATCCTTCCTGCTGGAAAGAAATGTATTTTTAAAAAGAAAAAAACATCCCTCTTGGCTATGAGAATGTCAGCTGTATGAGTTGTGACCATATCATGACATGCTGATAAGATAAATAAATTTTTATCTCTCAGGACTCTATTGTTTGATGTTCTGGTAACTGTCAGCTTTTCTGAAAGGATGCTTTTCATTTTTAAATACCACTAATTTCAGCTGAAACAGCAAATCAAAAAGGTATGTGAATGTCACGTGTGCTTACTCTGGTTTACAAGAAACCATTTCGTCTTGATGTAACAGAATTTGTCCTGTGAAAGATACTGAAAGGCTACAGGTAAAAAACCAGGCACCTGAGGTGGTCAGGCATGTTACGTGCTGCAGTTACCTTGATCTCAAAGAAAAGGTATTTCTTTATGGGGGAGAAAAAAATGGTTTTCTTGTCAATACCTTTCTATAGCTAGATTCTGTTAGTACTCCAGCTTCCTGTATGTCCTTGGGCTCTCTGTGGAATAAGGAAGAAATCTCTTGGCTTGGTTGTCCTTTCTCATGTCAGTCTGGTTTTGTACCAGGTTTGACTAAGACTTCTCCATGGGCTTGGAGAAGTGGTGCATCAGGAGTTTCAGAGCAGCCAGTGCAACAGGTAGTGGACTTATGTGGATTAAAAGTGGCAAGGAGCTTGCTGGATGGTGATGTGCAGGTATTTAAGTGTACCTAGGAAAACTGGGGAAATGCCAGAAAAGTGGATGTTATGAAAGGGATCAGTAAGATCAAACTCTGGGTCTATACAAAGAGTAAATAATAAGCTAAGTTCAGTAGAGCTCTTCTGTGTGGCTTTGGGGAAAAGCAGCACTGGTCTTGCTCAACAAAACTACAGAACTAAATTCGATGAGATAGAAAATGTGGCTGGTTACTGTATGACACAATATAGTTGGTTTTTTATAATCTCACTTGAGAACCTGAAGGAGAAAAACTAAAAGGTCAATTTATACTGAATTACTTTTGAAGAGGAAGTTTTTCATTTGCAGCTGGCTAGTATAATTCTGCAGATCTGTTCAACTGTGTACAATATTTTCATAAATTATATTAAATAAATGACCATTTTTTTGATTACTGATTTGTTGTTAATGAGGACAAGTTGCTCAGTGGTCCAAATCACTTAATGTAGTGTATGTTTGATAGCAAAAGGAAGGTCATCTAGCTACAAGGATAGATACCTCCCAGGAAGAGAAATTATCCCAGAAAACATGAGTTGAGAGATTCTGGCAACTGAGGGCTGCATCAGCATTTCCAATGTAAGTAAACACATATAAATAAAAGGGCAGATTTGACCCTTTGGACCAGATAGAGCAAGTAGGAGCTGAGGGCAGTAGGATTTCCCTCTGCAACATTAGTGAGACCATATATTGAATATTGACTCAAAGGGGCAAGGCAAGGTGGAAGGGAAGAGCCTGGCAGTGTTTTCCCCCAAGGTAAAGTTGTTGGGTTTTCTACTCTCTCTGCACTTTCAGAAACACTGGAGATGCTTCTGATAATTGTTCTTGTGTTCCCTTCTCTCTGCATTTCTCTTAGGCAGACTGGATGAGATGGTAATTTTCCTGCACTGAAAATGCCAGACTTAGAATCTGCTAGAACAGAACTGATGGTTTGGTTTGCTTTTTGGGTTTGGTTTGGTTTTGGTTTTTTTTCCAGTGCTCTCTTGCAGCTGGCCAAACCAGTGGAACATTTTATGTGCAATGCTCTGCTCTGTTACACCATGGCCAAATGACTTATGGGACCTCACCTGGCAAGTAATTTTAAGAGCCTTCAGAGCTGAACCTTGTATCCTAGAAGGTGGGTGGGGTTGCTTTTCCAGGAAATTCCTAATCCAAAACTGATGAGAAAAACAGGTGTAAATAATATTTAATATTTAGGAGAGTCTTGAAACTAAGCTCTGTTAACTGCCCACCGACCTGCAGTAATACTCATTAATACTGAAGCTAGTGCTGGATTAATTTCTGTCAAAAAAAATTTTTCTCCCACTTCTGTTTATTCCAATATTAAGTGTTTATTCCATTGTCACTTAAGATGGTGGCTGATGGGTTTTCTTAGTCCAGCCATTCCCCATAGGAAATACTCACAAGATGCAGTTTGATGTTCCATGTTCGCACCACAGCTGATCCCTTAAGTTCAGAACAGGCAACTAAGGATTTGCTAAGTGAGCAGAAGCACCTGTAGGTGAGAAGTCACCAAAGGTTGCCTCTAACACCTCTTCCTGTGAGGCCCTTACCCAAGTCTCTGTTGTGTTGAGAGAAGGATCTAGGTCAAGATTGATTTTTAGCATTAATCATTGAGTAAGCCTTACACACGCAAAGTGAAGCTGTACCAACATAACCCCTAGAACACTCCAGGCAGACACAATTAAAGCTACAAAGTTAATCTGGGAAAAGTTAATCAAGAGAAACAAGGAAGTCTTGTCTGCTTAGCTTACCCAAGGGTTAAGTAAAATACCACTGTGTTATGTACAAGGACTCAGCAGGTGCTGCCAGTCATGGGCTTCAGGCTGGAAAAAAAGGCTGAAAATGCAGCAGTTCCATGCAGAATATAATGAGCTGAGCTCAGGATGAGGAAGGGAGAGAAAGCCCCAGCTTGGGCATGTGTTCAGTTCTCCATCCCTCAAGTCTTGAAATCAGAACTGTTGCCTTAAATGTTTTATTTCAGAGCTGAAACAGAAGTAGGTACTGTTTAGCCTAATTACACAGGGAGGTTGTGACCTACATTATGCAGGTTACAAGACTAAATAATTCATGGACTTTGGCCCAGAAGTCTATGGAACTTAGAATTTTATTAGCAGCTAGACAGCAAATTTCTTTTCTATGCTTTTACCTTCTCAATGCAACATTTCTGTTTTCTGCTCCAGACTTACAATCCCCAATTCTGCAAGAAATAGTAATAAATACAATGCTAATGTTTCAGATTAATTTTCATCCATGGAGTAACTATTAAAATATCTTCCTTTTTCATATAAACACAGATGATTGATGCTGCATAGAGATCAGCCCCCAGATATGTCTGAGCCATTGTCCTCACACCCAGAATAGCCAGGACAAGTGCCTCAGGGAAAATTGTAAGGATCCTTGGAGTGGACAAACATCAAATAACCTTGCTATATATAGGAATTTTCTTCCTGACCCTTCCATTAGAAGTTGGTTTGTGTCCTGGCCCAGTGAAATTTACATCCCTGTTTTGTTTTACTTTTAGTTTACCTCCTCACTGTCAGGGTTGGTTGGTTTTGGTTTTGGTTTTATTTTGTTGACCTGATGATTTTTGAGCTTGGGAAGGTTAATAAGTCCTGTGGACCAATTAAAAGCTCTGTCAGAAAGTCCACTTTCCTTCAGAAAAAGTTTAATTCTTTATAAATGTTCTGGGTTTGCATTGGTTCCTTCTTGTGTTATGAGAGATTTAAAAAACCCTCAAACTCTGATGTTGCTTTTTTCCTCTACCTTTCCTGTTTTTATGTCCTCTGTCAGTCTACCAGGGCTGAGTATTTCTCTGAACTATTTACATTTCTGTTCTCATTGTGGTAGATCTATCACCTGTATAGTTAAGTTCCTTCTGCTTTTTATTACAACATTCAGAGAACTGATTGTCCTATCAGTATAATTTATTTAAATACCTATCTATAAAGCCTGATGGTGAGCGGATTAGATTTATTAATGGATTAGTGATTTCCTGACTCCAGTGACACATACAAATCAAACAATAAATGTTAGCAGCTACAGAACAAAAATTTGCTGCCAACAGTTTTTAATGTCCTACACAAAAATATGCACATTTAATTTTATTGCATAGTGAAGAAGACTAAAAAGATAAAGCTGTTCCCTAATGTAAAGTGAGAACAGGGCAGTTGCTTCCTTCATATTAATCTGTCTTCCTTTTAAAAATAAAGTCAAATGAGGTTAAGTTTAATAAGCTTGTGCTGGTATCTCCCCAAAATTTTTGAAATCCTAGGAGCTATTACAAAAACTAACAAACTGCTAAAGGATCTATGAAAAATTGGCCCCTGCTTTTTATTTGTGAACTTCTAATTTGTTATATGGAAATAAATACAAAATATTCAGTCAGACCAAAGGATGAGGATGTGAAGAAACTCCGCATACAACCATGCAAAAGGCTCCTGACCTTTATTTTCTGGTTTGCATTTCTCTCTGCAGCACTTTGTTGGGTAAGGAGGTATTATATATGCTGGGTATGGTAATGCAGGCAACACAGCCAACCTGAGTGTGTTAAGGGTAGAAATCACAAGGTCAGAAGTGCCAGTTGTACTAATTAGTGCAATCCTGACTAAGAACAGTTACATGACTTTATTTTTAATGAGCACAAGGATTATGGGAATTTAGATAGAACAATAATCTATTTTTATCTGGTATTTTGTAAGCTCAGAAGATGAATCAGGAATAAGCTGCATAGTAAGACAGGCCAGAGCTGCAGCTAAATTACCAATACTGCAGGAACAAAACATTCCTTACTTAGAGCACTGCATGGAAATCTCCAGGTTAGGGCAATAACCCTTACTTGGTGTCAAAAGTGTATGTTACAGTGACAAGGTAAAGTACCAGTGTGGCACCCACCTCAGAAATTAGTATGACAAAATTTGTTATTTCTTTTTTTAACACTTCAGTGTTTGCAAGTCAGGAAGGAGAGAAAATACATTTTGCTTATGGTTAGTTATACTTTCTTCTTCTAATTGCTGCATCATCTGGTATTGAAGGCTAAGAAGGCTAAAACTGTTAAAAGGGGAAAAAAGTAACAGCAAAAAGGAGCTGTTGGGACAGGGTTTCCATAAGTAGTAGGAGTTGACTTACATGCTTATGTAAAATATGTGTTCTGTATATGGAAAGGCTCTGCATGGGGATTTGCTTACTCTCTTTCCTGCCTTGTGCCCTGGCTGCTGGTAGTTAAATCACACATCAAAGGTGGGGTCTCCTTCTTGCCAGGAAGACATTTGCATTGCTGCAAAGCTGGAGGCAGACAAAATCAAATCAGTGGGAAAGTCAAAACAACTTTCTACATCTTGGGAGATGGGAAAGGGGACACATGGCTTTTAAACAATCACTAAACCAGAAAAGGATGGGGCTCTCCCACTGGGCTCTCTCTAAATGCAGCCTAGCCTGGAATCTGCAGCCATGCAGATTAAGTGGGTAGGCACAGCATCTCCACTTTGTCAGCTTAACACCTGCCCTTGAAAGTCTCCAGGACTGGGTTCAGGAAAGTAAAGAGGGACTCTTTCTCCTGTTCTTACAAACTGTAGTAAAACTTTTCAAACTTTTCACCATTGCTTTTATCCCCACCTGAGCAAAGCCATGTGTATTTTTAGGATGACCAGATCTCCTTGGATAGGTAATTGAAGAAACTGGCACAATCTGATAGGACTCTGCATTCCAGCACATTTTCCAGAGAGCTGAAAAGATAATGAAGTGCACCCCACTATCTTACATGAGCTGGTTGAACCAGCAATGTATTTGAATTTGAATGTGTTGAATTTGCAATACCTACATTGCTGTGGACAAAATATTTTCTGGTAGTTCATCTTAATTGGGAAAGTAGGGTGAGTCCCAGTATCCTGTAGGAATTTGTATTAACAGTTGATAATTTAGACTTTTTTAAATATTACCTTTTCAGATAGGACATAGGATTTTTCCTATATCAGAATGTGGCATTAATGTCAGTAAAACTTGCCTTGGGTCTGATTTCAATTGTGCTGCTCTTAGTCAAGTAAATTCCCATGGTACTAAAAATCACTGGGTGATTTAACTTTTGGGTTGCTGTTTCGTGCCCAGGATTCTGTTTTAGGTTGAAAACAAGTTTAAGGGCAACTGGAGAAACTAAAGTTTAACGTAAAGGATTAAATGAATGTTTCAGCTTGTACAAGGCTTTGGACTGCTCAGTTTGTTTGTTCTTTGTAGTCCAAAGATTTGCCACAAACAATTGCACAGGCCATCCTGTCTTGACCTTGGACAAAGCCCACAGTTTCCTTAAGATGATAAACTTCTGCTGAACGCATCCCAAATGCAAAATCCTTCCAGAAATTATCTGCCACAGCTAGAGAGAAACGTGCTGTTTCTAATTTCCATTTGAAGGCTGGAGAACATTTCTCAACATCCTGTAGGTACCAGCTGCACCTGGATTGCTCAGTGCCTCTTTGGTACTGCAGCCTGACAGTGTTACCTCTCCTGCTGTGGTTCTGCAGAGGCTCAGCTACCTCAGTCCTTCAGGACACTGAGCATCTTTCTTCCATCTTGCATCACAAGTGAAGTTTCCAGTACTGAAATGTTAAGAGTCCTTCATCCCCTCCGAAAGGAGATATATAAATAAGAGGATTATTACATCTGTACTGAGATTTTTGGACCTGACTTGTTTGTTATGTAAGATCTGTCAAACTAGTTGCTGTCCTCAGTTTTCTCTGGTGATGCAGCAGGTTACTAATCATGTTGCATTTCCCTGATCCCTGGTAGGTGTCAGGTATTTGATAAACTGACTATCAAACAGATTTCCGAGGAAGGCCTGGGCTCCTGTGGCATTGCCTTAGTGTTGGTACCACTTGCTGTGCTGTGCTGGCCCAAAGAGGAATTTCTCAGGCCACGATCTGTGGGATCATGAGCTTCTGCTCAAGCAGTGACTGTGAGATTTTACAAGAAATGTTTCCACCAAATAGCCAGTGAGATGCTGCTCTCTTCTCAACCTTACTTTCTCCCTGCTCACCTCTTGTCCCAGAGCTGAGTAAGAACTTTGCTGGATTTTTAGCTGAGTAATGGCTCACACTTAAGCCTCAAATGATGAGAAGGCTCACTTACTCATCTCAGAACTGCACCCTAAAACACAGAAAATAAAGGTGCTTCTATTCAGCTGAGTCACAGACCTACAAGAAAGACTTAGAAAGATATTTAGAGATTGAAATTTGCTTTAATATTTAGACAAAAGTGGAAAGAAAAGGCAGTAAGTGCATATGTGGCAAAATTAAAAAGAGGAGTGGCATTTATAATGATGAGTAAACATGATGAGAGTGATGCACTACATTTTTGCACTGTACTAGAAAATGTTTTCTTCCAGCTTTATAAAATATGAATTCTTATGTTTTTATTGGAGGGAGTGAATTACAAAGTAAATGCCAGCTGATTGCCTCACTGGAGTGAGATACCCAGTGGAAGAGAACTGCTCAAGCACAATCTCTCAAACCCAGTCACATCTACACTGCTGAGTACTGTTTAAAACAACCTGCAGTCAGTTCCTAGTGCTGCACGCAGTCCATGAAAAGCAGCCACTGGAGCTACCTGCTCATATCAGTGCCTCTCCTATCTGCAGTACTGGCTCTCCCAGGCTCCCCAAAGCATGGGAGCACTGTGGGTCTTCATTCATGGTCTTTTCCTGATTTATTTGTGGCAGATGCAGAGCTTACTCCTGCACCTCTCAGTTTCTCTGCCAGTGGTGACCACTACATTAAAAAGTGTAGGCAGGTGTTCTGCCTTCCAATGTTCCATCCAGAATGTGGTTTACTGGTTTGGACAGGCTCTGATTTCAGTCTGTGTGAACACACCAGGCCAAGAACCAAGGCAGCAGAGGGCTGACTAACAGTGCTCATTAGATCTCACTGCACTGCTCCATGAGGTTTCCAAACAGAGCTAGAGGAGGGGAAGGAAACTTCAGAGAAAAAAACAGACTTTAGGATAAGAGTCTGGCGAGCTCACCTCTGCAGATGAAATTATGGGACAAGCACTCAGTATTCACCCTGATGGGGGTTGGTTGTACATTCAGCAGCAATTAAATGCCCCACCCTGCCCTCTTTTGAACCATTCCTTGTTAGGGGACTCAGTGTTTTTATTACAGTTTGTCTCTTCCTGCCTTTTATTCTTTTCTGATATAAGAACCTTACTTCTAGGTTGTTCTTTCCAGAAAGCTGAAGAATTACTTGGCTGAAGCAGTTATTTTGAATGTTAAACATAGGAAGCAGCTTTGTAGAAGTAATTATCATGGAATCATTAAGGCTGGAAAAGATCTTGTATCTTACATACAAGCTTGCCATGGTTTAGTTAATTGGCTCAGGCATGTGCAAGCACACTTATTTAGCTTCCTCCTAGGCCTCCAAGTGCACCAGTTGTAGTCTTGTAAGCACTGCCATGAACTGGTGCTGCTGTGTAGCTCTGTGTGTAGGCCACTTCCTTTTCTCTCCTAAATTCATTGCTGCAGGAGTAGCACCCCAAGTTCAGAGTTTTTGTAAGGGTGAAATAGGCTGTTCTGACAAATTGTATCAAACTTTGAAAACAGATTAGCACAAACAAGCAGAGATGATTTTGTTCTTACTTTCAGGAAGAATGAGAACAATGCCTCAAGAAAGCCAGGCTACCTGCTGCTGGGATCCATTTCCAAGGGGTGTCTGATGCAATGTGTTAACAGGACCATTGATCCCTCTCAGCATATGCCTCTTGTCCTTGTCGACAAATGCACACCAATAGATGCTGTGGGTGATGCATCATTATGTAATTGTGCTTGTGGTGCAGACATTGAACCTCCCGTGACATTACAGATCCTGTATTAAAGGCAGAAGCAGCTTTATCCTAAGTATTATTGCTGATGTGAACAGCCCTAAACATGAGCAGATGCACTGCTACTACATGCAATGTTAGGCAACTGTGACATTAATAATTTTCAGTTTAAAACCTGTGTCTTGTTTCATTTGTTCATAGAGAAAAAACAGTTATTTTTGGGTTCTAAAGATTTTGTAGATTAACATCTGTGGTGTATAGAGTTGGTATTAGATAACTGTAAGATGTACATTAAGAAACATATTTTGACCTTGACTACTCAGACTTTGATTATTCAACCCTTCCAGTTATTATAAAAGGGGTCAGGTCCTCTCGTGTCTACTAATTAAAAGTAAAAGCTAAAATGTTCCAAATTTGTCTGAAACCTCAAAACAAATTTAGTATACCAGCAGAGAGAAAGAGATTAAAAATGTGGGAAGGGGGAAGGGAGAAGAAAATGAATGTCCCAATTCATCAGAATGCTATTGATTTTGACACTGAAATGTTGCAGGCCATTTCAATATTTTAAGCAACACAAACAAGCCTTGTGGTCACTCTACTGGACTGGCATTGGAAAAGACTTGGAAGCTGTTCCCCTCTGGCCTACCAAGTCACTCTGCCTCCCAGTGCTTTTGTGTTCTGCACTGAATAGCACTGACACAAACCTTACGGCCACCCAAACCAAAGCTAGCTATTTTCTGCCAACACAATATGCTAAATTAGGTTGTGGTGGGATCAAAGAGACACCAGATTCTGTGAGTCTATCTAAAGTGAAACTACAGAGGTTAGGCAACGGGTCAGCATTTCCTACTGCATGTGACCAACATGACTTTCACCTCAGAAACACAGGACTAACAACTCCATTTCAAACGAGCTTTAAATTGGGGTCCTGCACCTTGTGATATGTCTTCTAAGCTTCCTCTTCTCTTCTGGAACCCATGCAACCACAAACTGTGTCCTCAGATCATCTAATTACAGAGACCTTATTTTCAGTCAAAATTACAATTGATTTTACTTTGATTATCACTCCAGCATACCCGCACTGTTCAGACAATGAATATTAGAGGACATTGCTATTTTTCACAGGCAGTTGAATCACAGACAGCAGCAATTTTCATCTGAATTTTTCATTTAAAAAATGAAACCTTTCATGGAGCTGACTAAGCTGTCTGTGTGAGCCACCAGGAGACAGAATTGATGGATATCACAGGGACTGTGATAAGCTGTCTGTTTAGAGCTGTGCAGGCCAGCACATCTTAAACAGAGGAATTCAGACCCAGCTCTTGTTAATTAGGAGTCACATAATTATGTGGTATTTTTTTTTCTATTAAAGACATTAGGAAAGGCCTCTTGGGGAAAGAACTGTATTTTATGGGCTGAATAAGGAAAGATACTATCTCGTTGTTCAATCTTGGTTGAGTCCTACCCATGTAGCTGCAATGTAGTTGGTGTCCTTACAGCTGTCAGCTTTCCTGGGTGCTCCTGTTAGCTCCGGTGAAACCACACCCAAATAAAAACCAGCTTACCTACAACCTTGCTAGTGCTAATGCTGTAAGCACAAATGCATGATACTGTAATTCTCCTGACAGAGTAAGATGTATTAAAATAACTATTTGGACTGACTGGAGTTAGCCAGGCCAAAGAACATGCTGCTTCTCCTACTACCTACATGTCTTTCATCAGCCTGTGACTTAATGGAATACTGATCTTAAGGCCAAAAAGCTAAATTCAATTGTAAAAAGGACAGCTTTAGAATTAGGCTCAATTCATTATATTTTCAAGGCATTAGAAATGTAGTTTATCCATATATGACATTTTCCTTTATGAAATTTTAGACAAAATTATGGTCTCTATTCACTCCATCATACTAGCAATTTTCAATAAAATATGCTATAAGAATTATCCCTAAACCAAGAGGTTTGAAAATCTATAATGATTATATTAAGATACAGGATTGTTAAATGCTTATCTAGAACATGACAAAGGATTTAACCCTGTCATGACAACATAGGGAAACTATCTTTAAAACATCAAATGCCCTAAGCTAATTGTATTGCACCTTATTGCCATAAACCAGAGGGTTGTCTGGGAGTCTTGATACTGCATTTGCATCCCACACATAAGGGGTGGGAGAAACATCCCCAGTTTCCTAAAGAGAGAAGATTTTTGTGGTTGATTCATCTGTTGTTACTCTGCCCCACATATTTCAGGCCTACTGGCCATCCTCAGCTTAATTTAAATCCTGCAAGAGTGATCCTAAGAAGGCTTTTTACTGAAAAAACATTAGCTACCCAGAGGGCAGACTCCCCAGTTTAATAACTCCCATGTGAGAAAAGAAGTGGGCAGAATACTGGCATTTTATTTAACCTGGTCAGCTGGCCAGTCTGTGATGGCTGTGGTGACTGCAGCATGTGCTCTCCATACCCAGTGGCTGGTGCAGGGAACATGCAGCAGAGCTGCTATTAAGGGAGGAGGAAGCAGAGTTCAGGAGACAAAGAATTAAAATCTGTAGGAATTCAGCATTCCCTGGCTCTGTCACTCACAGAACAGCTCGAGAGGATTTATCTTCTACACTTCTTTGAGGAATAATTCTTGGCTTGTACAATAAATTACTACAGGATATATGAATGAGAATATTAATAATGAAAGCATCTTGTTCTTCTATGCTGCAGCTCATCAAATGATCAAAATCTTGATCATTACCTGTCTCTTGAGAAGCTGGGAGCAGAGCTCATTTCATTCTAGAGAAGCAGAAATGACACACAGCCTTGTGCCTGATTTGCCCATGGCTGCACAGGAAACCAGCAGGGAGGGTTTCAGTAAAAACAAACCACCCCATTTTTATCAGCAGCATGTGGGATAACTGATGTTCCTGTTGTCTGTGTTTGAAGCAAAGAAAGGACTTACTTGACTGTGTTCTGGTTGGGTCTACTGAAATATTTGCTACCTGGAACTGCCAAACATTGTTTATTAGATTAGACCAAGTAGGCGGTGTTATTCTCATAGAAGTTATATTTACAGAACTCTCCTGGAATCATCTTGTTTCCCGAAGCCTTCCAACTATCATACTGATAAAACTGATAAAAACCATAAAACTGATTGTTATACATGATATCTTTTTATGATAGTTGCTTTGATACAGGGCTAGTTACTAAAATAAGCCTACACCAGCTATTCAGAGTGAAGTCAGAGATGAGGCTCCTATTGACTTGAATGGAGCTGAGACTTCGTGTTAATACCCTAGTAGAACATTAAGTCCTGATTTTACAAATTCAGCTGCTGAGACATTAAAAGTTATGGAAATTTCTTTCATCAGCTGGATAGGAAGCTGTCCTTGCTTGCCATGCCTGTCCTCACACATCTTGGCATTTTTGCCATTTTTGGGTTTCTTCAGTGACCAGCTCCAGCATCTGTCTTTAGCCTGGCTCTCCCCAGGAAGGGCACAAACTCATTATGTCCAGGAGGTTGGGATCAAGGAGAGGCCATGTCCAAATCACTGGCAGTGAGCCTGGAGCAGCTCTGTGCCGTGCTTCCTGTGGTAAGTGCTGCAGGCCGGGTGGAATGCAGCTCTCTGTTGAGCAGGGATATCCGGCATGGCAGGAGCCAAGCTCCCACAAGGCAGGTTGAAATCACATTGCATTTGAGAAAGGGGAAGAGATATCCAAGGGAAGTGAAGTGGTTTTGAGTGCTTTATAAAGAGACTGCTGATCAGTTTTCTTCACCCTATGCCATTCATTAATTCAGGACTTGGCCCTCATTCTTGGGGTTGCAAGACCCAAATTACAATATGTGTATTAATACATCAAATCATTGCAGATAAGGAGAGGATCCACTCTGATACTGTGTAGTCATTGTAGCCAGTAGTGTCTGTTTTTATTATTATATTGGCCTCAGTGCTATTCATTCTGCACTGATAGCTGTGTTAGAAAGAAAGGAACTGCACATATTTTGAATTTAACCTGCACTGTTTTTGCTAGTCATGTACACAGAATGTATCCTTCCACTGCCAGTTTCTTTTGGGCGTTTTAATTAGAAAGAGAGTCAGAAAGAAAATAATTAGCATTTTTGCCTAAGATATTCTACGATTTTAGCAAGGTGTTGGACCACATGAGCTCCAAAAATTCAGACCAAAATTAGTCTATGATTCTAGGCCTGACTCCTGTTTAGAAGGAATTGCCACTTCCCATGGACCTGTGTGTGTTATATACTTTGTAGCCCCTTGCTGATGGGGCTGTTTTGTACCTCTAAGTTACAGCTGCTGTATCCAAAGAAGCCAAGTCCAAAGTTGCTGCTGTGCCTGGACAGCAGGGTATATGTGTGTGCATTGTGTATGTTTGCTGCTCAGAGATTCCTTGTAACACCAAAACTTGGGGAGGGATGTGGGGTATGTGTGAAATGAGGACAGGATGACAGTGTTCATAGCAGAAATACCTCACAGTAATAGCTGTCAACTCCATTACTGTCAAATTAATTCTGAATTGTTGGCCATCATACACCGTTTAGCTTGAGGGAAGTGAAATGGTGGCTTTGCCTCCGTGGCAGAAATGAGAGTAGCTCAGCCCTCTAAGGAGCCTTGCAGAGTGGCGAAGGAAATGTCAAATACCATTTGGTCAGAAAGCGTTTTTAAAGTCCTCCAAGGAACACTCCTTGCTCTATACACTTTATCACCACTAGATATATGAAACAGAGGGAACTCTTCAGTTAGGAAGTATCAGCTTTCAGACAAAGCTGGGGATGTTTGGAGTGGAGGCTACGTTTGGACTGAGACAATGTAATTTGATTTTACAGGCCAAATTTGCACCTCCAAGCAGCTAAACCTCTAACTTGAGAGTAGCAAAGAACAGTAGATGGAACAGAAGACTGAAATTATCAGGCTCAGTTTCTGGATCAACAATTAACTTGGCATGTGACACCAGGCAGGCTCATGGCATTATCAGCACTCTTCCTCTAATCTGGCACAGTGAGAATCAGTGCAGCAAACCTTCAAGTCCAAACTATCTCAATATTTGAACTCTTAGGCAGTATCTCAACATGTTTACACACTCTGGTAAGTGAGATTTGTATGACAATGAGTGTTAAGGATCTGAATAAAAGAAATATTATCTATTTAGATGCCTAGTTAGAATTTAAATCCCCAAAGAAATTTGTTTCTACCTTTGTAGTGCAGGTACTCTATTTAGAAAAAGGAAAAGATAAGGACAGGTTGAAAACAAGGGAAACTGATCCCTCAGTGGACCTGAATAATTCCCTTGATGCTTTTCTATTGAACTGCTGGTTAATTTAATTTTTTTTCCTTCCCTCACAAGGAAAGATCTACAGGAGCTTTTCTTGAATCTCCAGGCTTACCAAATTGAAATTTTGTGGAAACACATTGAAGGAGACACTGGGAAAATGCAGTGCAAGTCGGTCTCTGTGATCCAGGTAGAGATCTTGAGAAAGAAGCTGAGGGTGCTGAGGGAGTTGAATTTGACAGTCTTGTTTAGAAAGCACAACAAAGCTGCGTGCTACCAGACCTGTACATTTATTCCAGAACTTAGATGTATGGAGTGTGAGATAACGACCAGGCCTTCTGATCTGTAATGTTAGTAATGAGAATGCTACTGGTACAGAGAGAATGAAATGTTTTAGAGTTGTGTACTTGGGGTGATTATACAAACCCTGGATTATTCTCTGGGGTCAAGCAACTGCTGTTGTCATTTCGGGCTTCACAGATTAATGGCTGATCTCCATCTTGCAAAGTGACCTTAAAATTGCAGTCAAAAAGGAACTTAGAAAATTCAACAACAGTCTGCACTAATTACTCTGTTTGAGTACAAGCATTTTGCTATCCATGCATTCTGTGTGCCAGGCTAACAACAGTGCAAGATCCCAGCAGGTGCTGGTGAGAAAACAGGTGTAACTCGTGGGGTAATCTCAAGGAGAGAACAACTCCTGTTGCAAACTCCTCTGGCATGGACTTTACAGACTCGACAGATTTTGCCCTCTCCCTTGTTCTCTTCCCTGGGCTCACAGCGGTGGCCGTGTGGCTCCCTGTGGCCAGAGGGAGAATCGCTCTTCCTCAGCAATCCCAGCGAAGACTCTATTTGTAGGCTCACTTTGACGTAATTCTAGGAAGTGACATTGTAACTTTTGACTTTTAAATGCTTCAATATCCATATAAAGCTTTGGAGCATGATTAATTAACACAATAATCACCTCTCGCAGAGAACACATTAACTCCCTGGACTCTCAAGACTTACAGGATCAGAGAGAGCACTGGAAGTCGCTGAGAAATTGAATTATCAAATTCTCAAGATGGTAGCCAGTAAGGGGCTTCATACGCTCATCTGTGCTGAGGAATGAGCACCATGCCCCAGGGACCCAGGCAAAGCTGCTGAATTCATTGGGATTACAACATGTGGGTACTTCCCTGAGGACAAAAGGGAATGAGCTCCAGAGAGCTCTGGAGCCCTGCATTTATTCAAACTAATATTCTGTGAATCAAATGATCTAATTAACTAAACATGCATTTGACCACAAAAATGTTATTTTTAGCTGACATTGCAAACCTACATCAGAGTTGCATCTTTCCCTCACTGAAACTCTGCATCTATTTTCTACAAAATTCCCCTATTTCTTCTGCTTTAATTCATCAGTGATCTGCATGACTGCTCTTGAATTTTGATTCTCAGAGCCTGTTATGTCTCTTCATCCTTTTTAATGATGATACAAGCTTAGACAGATAGACAGAAGTAAACAGGGGGTTTGAAGTGAGTTGTACCCAACAATACAAGTAATGTCTTCTTTCTGTAAGTAGAAAAAGAGAGGGCAATTACAGATCAATGTGATCCATAAAATTCATTCCAATCTGGATTTTTATTACACATTTCCAGGCTTCAATGCAAATTCAAGATGATACAGAAATCACCAAGATGGAAGCAAAATAGTCTCAGATTCTGAGCTTCAGCCCCTCCAAAACTGAATGAGGTATCACAGAAATCAGATTTCACATTCAGAAAGAGAAGCTCTTCATGGATTTAAGCATTTGTTTGTCACTTACCACAATAATTGTTATCACCCTAATTTTGCAGACTTGGGGACTGTGGACTGCCTGAGGTGTCAGCAGCCATTACCTTAAACTGTCTCATTTATACTGTAGCTACTCACAATGTATTACCCTATTGTGGAGCATCACTGTAACATTTTGTCCCTTTCTCTCTTTCCAGAAGGATGGTAGCAATCTGGAAGAAAAAAAAAATAATCAAAAGCTGCACAGATGGTTGTTTAACAGCTGATAGGTAGCTGCAGTTGCTGATGAGTATTTTGGAGGTGGCAGACAGCAAGGCCAATGAAGAATTACTGCCAGCATTTAAAGGGACTCTGCCAGGCCATGAAATAATCCTGATAAAAGAAATACCTACCAATCTTTCAAGCAATAAGACTACCTAAATGGGAATAAATTCCCCCAAGGACAGGGACATCTCTTTCTTTCTTTCTTTCTTCTTCTCTTTTTTTTTTAAAGACAATTTTAAACTGCACTTTGCAGAAGCTTTCTTAAATTATGACCCTGGAAATAGAAATGTCTTAAGTGTCTTGCAAAAGTTTTTTCTGGGCCCCACTCTGAATAAGGTAGGAAAGAGCTTGTAGGAAAAAGCAGGAGTTGTGACAATAAACCACAATTCCCATCAAGTTGACTTTTGATGTACACGATGCCAGTCGTGTACCACTGCAAACTGCAGAAGGGGCTTACCGTGGAGTTTGTCTGACCCAGGAGGGAGATCTGTGGTGTCCTTTAGGAAAAGCCTTGGCAAGCACCATGAGACCAAAGCCATCAGCACGTGGCTGTTCATAGCCCAGAGTGCTGCTGGCTCAAGGCACAGTCAGCCAGACCAGAACTGCTTTTCATGGTTCCCAGTTATTCTTAGCAGTGGGTTTGGAATGTGGTGTAACAATCAGATATGATTCTGACATAATGCTCCCTCAGACATTAAGCCCTGAATGACAAGGACTGGTGTTGGTTTAGGATGCTGTGTTAGGGTGATTGACTTAGCTTGTCCTCACTCAAAATTCAGTCATTCCTGATGCATTTAGCCTCTTTAGAAAGTCCTGCTCATTTTATAGGTGCCCTTGCTTTGTTTGAGGATCCAATCTGTGCACAAACAATTGAAGCATAGCCATAACCTGTAACTGAGTTCTGTTCCTATTGGACATTTTCCTTAAGCACTCTGAGGTGCCTCTAATTTCTGATAGTGTAGTCCAGCCTTTCCAGGAAAGCCTCACAAAAGATACCCAGATAAAAATAAAGAACTACCTTCTATTGCAGTGACTTTCTTACCCCCTATGGGCCATCACAGGACTGAGGGCAAATAATCCAACTGACAGGTAATTTCCCTGGAAAGTCCTGAGTAGAGCTCTTCCATGGAGTAGGTTCTCCCTCTGGTCCCAGATATTTCCAGATAGCTTTTGACATTTTCTGTTGCTGAATTTGCTGAGTACCAGAATAACTCCCCTTTGAACATGACAGGAACAGCTTCAGTGACCAGGAAAATCACGATCTGTTTCTTCTCTTCCACTTGGAAGATTAGCCTTGAACTTCCCGTGATGCCACCAGCAGCTGAGTCTCAGTGTTTGGCACGTTGTGATGGGCACCACAAGTCCCAGTGCTGTGATCTTTGTGCTGAGCCTGCCTGGTGCCTGTGGCTACACAGAAACTGCAAAAGTTCCCCCACCTCTGATCACAGGTGTCCTTAGCTCGCTCACTGAAGCGTTCTGTGCCCGGTTTCCCAGTCCTGGTTTCACACCTCTCCTCTGCAGTGAGGGTAATGTATGTCCAGTCAGCCCATTAGTGTGGGCTCTGAGAGGATAAATCAGGCTGTTGCTACAGGATGGCACTCAGGATCATGGATGAAGTATACAAAAGGCAAATGCACTGTGAGTATTGGAGGATCCTTCAGTAAAGGGCTGTGCTAGATTTAAGAAACAGCCCAAACGACCCCCACTAAAGGCAAACAAATTTCTGGTTGCACAAAAAATATAGAAAAAAAATTATACATACTTTTGTTTTTGAAATGCCCTTCTCAAGGTATTTCTAAATGAACAAAAGGGGAAGCCAAGGACAAGATTTCATAACCATATTGGCTGTACCAGTCCTGCAATAGCTAGCTCCCTGCTTTATCCTATTAACCTGAATGTATTGTGTCTGTCTTTTCCATAATGAGTTCCACTCAGAAGCTGGTGCTGCATAGGCAAGAGGTCATATTGGTCTCATTAAGTGTCTTCCTGGAAGCCTCCTACAGACACAAAGCTTTAAAACTGTGAGAAAAAAAGAAGTAAGGTGGCCACCTTGCTCTTTAAATACTTATGTCTAACCACAGTGTTTTTTGATTGTTTCAAATCAGAACAGCTGAAAATATTTAAACATATTTGAGCATGAAAGCAAAATTTGTTAAATTGCATCTGTCAACTGTAAATGTTCTACAGGCATAGATGGGCCCTGCCTTACAGAAGGGATATGATGAAGCAGTGAGTTCCTTAAAGAGTTATATTCAGACAAGTTATTTCCCTTCTGTTCTTTCCATTGATGACAGTGTCCCTACAAGCCTAACTGCCCACCTCTTGCTTGCTCATAAAGTTTAAGCCAGAAAGAAATATGCTGCCATCTGTCTGAACTTTCTAATGAGAAGATTTTGCCCTGCTAATAGGGACAGAACTTTGGTTAAAGTTTATCTTTCAAAAGAAACACTGTCCTGATTAGTAAACTTTAAAAAAAATCAGAGAATGTCCACTCACATTCGTTGTCTGTTCCTAAATTTACTTGCTCAGTTAAAAATCTGTGCCTTTTCCTCTAATTTGTCCAATTTCATCTTCCAAAATTAAGTGAATGTTGCACCTTTCTCCATTAGTCTAAAGAGCTTGTAAGTACCAGGCATTTTCTCCACATAAAAGCCCTTATTCACTGTAATCACCTTACTGTAGTATCAGCAGAACTGGATTTCAGTTTGGTTTGAGAATAAAACACCACAGATTAATAAAACATGTAGTTCAGGAAGCAGTGGAGCTAATGAAGTTTGTATTCCTGCAGATTTGTATCTCATAGGTAAATTCTCTGGTGTCTCAAGGGCACACAATAATCAAGGTTTTCCCAGCAGTGAACACATCCATCATCATCATCATCATCATCATCCTCCTCCTTGTGGACCCTCTGGTGTAATAATACTGAGCACATTGGGATGTTTCTTCCCTCTCTGCTGAGTTATTTTCTTGGAATTTGTAGGAGGACAAGAGATATACAGACCGAGAGAAATATACAGGTGATATGATAGTTCAGGGATTGGGAACAGGACACAAAAAAAAAATCAGTTTATGCAAAGAAAACACCAGCTTTTAAACCTTTGTGGTGGAAAATACCACTCCAGATGCTTCCATTTGAACTGTCTTGTTTTCAAAACCTATTTTTGTTATTGCCATTGGGAAGCCCACATACCAAGGATCCCCACTAAGGATATGGGTGTTACACTGGTACGGCAGCTCCAAACTTCAAATCTTCCCTGTTGAAAATCAGGCAGCCAGTTTCTTTTAATTTAACTTAGGGACATCAGGGAGTCCTGCACCATATGGTACCAGAATATTTGCCTTCTGAAACAAAATTCTGTCTCCCCATCCTCTGCTACAACCACATGGCATTTTTTTCCTAATGTTCAGTTGCATCAGATATAACTGATATTCTTGGCTTAAGAATTTATTCAGCCTTCAAAGCAAAGGATTGTTTGAGGTGTCTGTGTGATTTTACTAGGAGCTATAGGATATTATATACTTGCACTCAAGAGTACAGCAGTGATAGGTATCTCCTGGTAAAAACCTGTTTATAGATCTTGCTCCATGGAAAATACTGTCTCTACCCCATCTATCTCACACACTGGTCACCTCTAACATTGCAAAATCTGACCACGTAATTGCCAGTGCCCAATGAGGCATTGCAATTTGAGATCAGTCTGGTAGGAAAACCAATTCCTTCAGTACCTGCTACTAAAACCCACACCTGGAACAGGTATTCTACTTGTAATAGATAAGCACCCTTTTCTGTTCTCCTTTTCCTACTAAGTAAGCAAAATGTAGGACTGATGAGGACTAAATTCTGCTCTTGTCCAAAGCGAACAGGAAAAGGGGTCACACTGTGTCTCTGCTGGCAGCTGTTTTATAAAAGAATATATGATCAGTTCTTGGGTTGAGAGATGGCAGTCATCCTGTGTGCAGAGGAAAGTGCTTCATTTGATGCCTTCTTCAGGTGTGTTGGGGTAGCACAGGTTTTAAGACATTTTATGTTCTCTTTCACAGCATCCTCCCTTGACAGCAGTGGATGTGGAACTTTGAATGTTAAATCACAGATAGAACTACATGGAATGAGCCAAACCATAGACTTCATAAGCAACATGTGGTGGCCAGCTATTTCCACTTCTGCTGGCAAATCTTCATGCATCATTACATAAAGTAGACTTGACTATTACAGATCATCAGAGTACTTCTTTTAAGGACAGGAATTTCCAGTTGCTCTCCGATAGGACTAAGAGATGAAAGTGTTAACATATTCTTATAATCCTTATTCTCGATATTGGTGACTTCAAAATTTCTGAAACAACACAGTTAGATGACTTTACAAGAAGAGGAGAGGATCTTGCTGTCTTTCTGTCTAGCTCTTCTTGGTGCAACCTCTTTCATTGGGGTCATCTGGGAACATTTCTCATCCTCAGTTACACCAGGACTAGAACAGTGTCTTGTTAAGTTTGGGCTGCTTTGTACTGAAGATTTTGGAGAACTGTGCCAAAAGGAGCTGGAACTCTCTTCCACCTTTATTTAATGGCCATACATAAATTACAAATTGTGTTTCTGTAGCTTGCCTTACTTCAGAGACACTTTTTGCTGTGGCTAACAGTGGTTGCTGTAGTTTAGATGGGAAAAAGGATAATGGTATTGACATGATTTTAGCTTGATATGGTATCTCCAGATGAGGTTTTAAAATCTGTGCCTGAGGTTCCTTAGCAACTTGAAGAGGATCAGAGATTTCACCAACGGATGCTTTGTCCTCTTGGTCAGGATGAGTTAGTGAGAAGCCTCATTGCAGAAAGTGCTTTCCAGCTGAGTTTTCATTGCTCTGAGCACTGAAATCTGTTGAGAACTTTCTTCTGCCACCAGAGGTCATGCCCCCATTTTCTAGCACGTTGAAGTCTTCCTCACTGTTCATTTGCTGATCCTCTGGCATCAGAGCATATGTAGGACTGGTAACCATCTCCAAAAAAGGTACTTCCAACCTTGACTTAAACTGGCAGGGAGTTTCTACTTGCTTCAGTAGGAATTTACCCATTTGTGCAAGTTGCTGGTGGACAGGATCTATTTTGTTTAGATGCAGCATTCCCTCATGTAAGAAGATAGAATCTTCTTAGACACAACACCAGTAAAATCAATGCACGTTTTTAATAAACGTGGTCTTAACTAAAGTCCTTTACAATCAATTGTGCACTTGCTTGCAAAAGGACTTCCCTTCAGCAATCAATCCTAGCCTGCACTCCTCTCTGCTGTAGCAGAATCAGACACAGTAGCTTTGCCATGGCATTTAATAAAGATGTGAAAAAAAAAAAACAACCAAGTTCAGATGTGTACCTGATACATATTGAAACCTACTAAGCACCTGTGCTAGACAATCATAAGAATATAGCTGAATTTACAGCAGAAGGAAATGTGAAATTTGAATGTATATCACGAGAGAAATGCAAAGACTGAGATTGATTAAAAACAAACTAACTTTGAATTAACTGCTGCTTCTCCAATGGTTATATTCTTCTAGGAATAACCTACTCATCTTAGCACTACAGGCCTGGTTTTGTAGAAAGAAAACACACGCTCACATTACTTGCATGTCAATCACACAACTCTAAGGTGTTTTTTAGACTTCCTAAATATTAAAAGAACTAGTGAATTCTGCCTCCATAACTGCAGAGGTTCTACTACTTAACTGACAAAAAGAAATGTAATAAAGATAAGTTCAGTGAGCCTCTGTTTAGGATCATGAAAATCAAACTTTGTGAATCTTTTTATCTAGTAAAAAATATATTGAAAAATAAAATGACATTTCCTCCTCATCTAGACTGTACCTCCTGCATTTATGATGCACACATCTAGATGTAATCACATAATTCTAGGACTCGAACCAAGAATAATTAGAAATAATTATATCAATTTTCAGCCAGTTATTTGAATAATTAATCGCACATATAGGAGGAATGAGGCCTTCTGCAGAAGCAGACTGTAAATCAAATTTTTCCTTTGCTCTATCTGATGAGTGGGGATTTTTTTGTTTTGTTTTTTTCACTTACAGTTTTAGGGATTTTTACTACATCCAGCACTGCAGTGTGATAAAGCTGGGACTGGTCTTCTGACCCAGAAAGTCTCTTAGTATTTTAAAAACCAAAATGTCTTAGAAACCCAGAGACACTGCAATTATACTGAAATTAAAAAAAAAAAGGTATGAAAAAAAGTGTATGGTCTTGAGACAGAAAAATCCTGGTTAACTGTGATGTCAAATAAAAAGCAGCAAATACAGATGCAGAAGAGAAAGTCTCCTTGATTCCCAGAAACCACAACTCTTCAGCAAATGCTCTGAACTGACTCATGTACTGAAGTGGCTCATTTGCCATAGTCTCCAACTTTGCTCCTAAGATCCTATGCACCACTTTGAGACTTCATAGCCAGCTGTGATTGTCAAATGATTCCTGCAGAAAGCACAAAAAATCAAACAAAATATGTTTTGACAAAGAGACCAGCAAAACATAATCTGAACTATGGTGTCACCATGGTAGGAAAGTTTCCTGACTTCACAGACTGAAGGTGGCTCAGACAGGGGCAAGCTGCCCCACCCCTCTTGCAGGTGACTAAAAGCCTTGTGAGCATCAGCACTGTTAAAGCACTTCAGTTTCTCTTGCCAGCAGACACAGCGACACACACTTGATGCCACTGCCACTGACTCATGCAGAGGATACCCTTCTTGCTCTGTTCATCACAGAGGTGCCAAGACCTCTTTGGGTACTTCACCTGAGAGAGCAGGAATGTAACCCACAGCTCTGACTAAACATCCCTGTACTGCCTGTGCTGAACTTGTGGCTCATGAGCTCAGTGTGACTCACCGAAACAATTCTGACAGGATCACAGAATGGTTTAGGTTGGAAAGGGCCTTAAAGATAATCTGGTTCCAACCCCCTGCCATGGACAGGGACACCTTTCATTAGATCAGGTTGCTCAGAGCTCCATCCAACCTGGCCGTGAATATTTCCAGGGATGGGGCACCCACAGCTTCTCTGGGCAACCTGTGCCAGTGCCTCACCACTGGCACAGTAAAGAATTTCTTCCCAATAGCTAATCTAAACCAGCCCTCTTTCAGTTTAAAGCCACTTCCCCTTGTCCTGTCCCTACATTTTGTCAGTCCCTGAGTTTAAGAGAGAATCCTTTGTGTCAAGTATCTCATGATCCTCAACACAACTGAAAAAAGAGTAACTATATTCACATACCTTAAAATGTCCTTATTTATACACTCAAAAAAAATCTATAAGAAATCCTTCTTTCTTCTCCCACCTTAAAACTCACTGACTGCAAAGCAGAACCTCAGACTTAAGAAATAAGCAGCCGAGATTACCCTGTGACTTGGAGTTCATGGATATAAATCTCTGCCATCTGAAGTGGTCTCACAGTCTAATTGTTATGACTGTCGCTCACCCTTTCCCTAGTGCAACAAGACAAGGCAGATTCTTGCAGGGCTCCTCTGTCTCCTTTGCAGACACAGGCCTTTCACAGTGTGATTTTCTGCACACTACGGAGGCACATTACAAATTTTTGATGTAACAACATTTTGATTTAGGAAATCCACAGAGTTTTTGTGGATTTTATGCAGTGTAAGTACATTTACTATGTACTTTCCTGAAAACATAGGTTGTCAAGATAAAAATGCGAGAAAGCTTTCTTTCATTTTTGTTCCTCCTACTCCTGTAATTCTCTCTTTTATTTTCAAAGCCTTCCACTGATGTATACGACAATTTATTTGGAAGCTTAATAACAGAGACAGCATAGTGGAAAAGACTCTTTAACTAGAGGATTCTGAGAGGCAGAAGAGAGTAACAGAAGGATGAATATCAGTCTTTGTTTACTGGAAACAAATAAATCTGTGGTGACAGTCTCTCTGACACTGCTCTGCCACTCGTGGAAGCAAGGAGAATAGTCCTTAACTAAATACACTTTTTTGTTAAAAACGTAAAAGGCAAAATACTGTGCATAGTGCATAAAATGTCAGTGATTTTCCCAAGCTGTCAAATTTCCTAACATTTCCCTGGCTACAATTTATCTCAGATTTTTGGTGACAGGATAATCAGCACAGTATTTCAAACCTTCAAAAAATATTTCACAATCTTAAGCCACCTCTTTTTCCCAATAATTTTCTATGCCATTATTTTCATCTTTATCATCATGTGATTGAAAATGAAGGCCTCTTGCCCCCAAGTGTTCACAAAGGTGCTGGATTCAGGGAAAGCTGGAGCTGCACAACATTTTGCAGGTGTGATGATGTGGGAGAGAACCTGGAAGAGATTCTGCCGTCATTGCTCATGATGCAAGTTTAATGTGATTTCTGTGCATTTTTCTCCCACAGGAGAAACAAGGCAGGGGGAATCTTTTTATTGGGATTATATCATGGGTTTGTAGACATTGTAGAAAAATAGTGACTGGCCTGGTAATGAAAATATCTGTGTGTTGTGGTTTGAAAGCAAATTAGTGAGATGCTCAAAGTCAGAACTACAATTTAATAGGAAAATTAAAATACATGCAATTGGTACAAAACGCTGATAGAGTCAGGATACAACCTGACACCCTGTTGGNGACAATAATGGTGCATGGAATTCGGTGATGGTGATGCTTGAAAAACTTTCTCCCAATGTATCTGAAGGGACTGTAAGTACAAATAAATTAATGGAAAAATATTTGAGACTGACTGTTCCATAATAAGAAACTCTATTATTGCTTTTAAAAAAATTAAGCAGCTCAAGTCAGCAAAATATTTATTTACTGTATCACTTAATGCATTTTTTGAGCATTTTGAGAGCTTCTAGATATGAATTTTAATCTGGGAGGTGTACATTACCTCGCTTTCAAAAGAGGAGAAATTGAGGCACAGATCCTAAACTTGTCTGCTTTCCTAGGAATAACTTAGTAAGCGAGCCAACAGAAATCACGGATTATCATACTAGAATCCTTCCTTAGAGACAATTCAAATTCTTTAAATTTTGATTTATTAAGGATTTAAGGACACTCCAGAATATCACTTTTGAAGTTCTATACACCTCAAATAATCTTTTAATCAGTTTAAATTGTGGTCTTAAAGATCAATTCAAGCACTTTCTGTTCTTAAGGTTAATGAATACTGTTTTGAAAATTAGCATATATATGAAGACATATATAACATATAGGGCTGTTAGTTTCATTAGAAGAAATAGAGCTAAGTAATTACATACTTTCAAAATGTCCAGCCATGCACTGCATTTAAATATTGCTTTACAGAACATAAGGAATGGATAATAAAAAACCCTGGAGTTAGTAGAATTCATATGCTTCCCTCTCTGAATGCAAAAATGTGTCTTTTCTCCTCAGCCTCCTCCTCACTGATTCCTGTCCTCATAGCTGGTCGATTTTACAGTCCTTTGTGTAAAGACTGGACCTGCTGCTGAATTTCTTTCATGTGGGTTTATGTCTTCCTCATCTGAAGGGTTTTTAATGAAAAACCTTCAAGGTACAGCTGCTGCAACAAACTCCCTCATTGAAGCTTGCACACACTGCTCTTGGAGTCTTACCCAGCTTTGAATCTAAGCATTACAGAAGATGAAAAGTAGCATGGTCTCAATTACTGTAATTAATGCTGCTAAATTTTGTTCCTTTGCTGTCCTGTCCATGGCTGTGTTGTGCACAATTTCTTCAATGAGCGCGTTCTTTGTTTCCTTCACAAAGCAATAGAGGGAAATTTTATCCTCTGGTACTTTTTAGAGTATTTCTCTCTAATATCCCAGTATTTTATATATTCTTGTTAATCCTGTGTATTATTTTTGGCATCAAAGTCAGTAACCAGAACATCACCAAAAAATTATGGCATTTATGTATAACAGACCTGGGTAAATGTGAAATTTCTGGGCATGGACCAAATGAGAGAAAGGGAGGGGGAAAAACCTGATGTGCACAAAGACATGTCAGCACAAATGCAATTGAGTATTAAAAACCCCAACCTACTTCTGTGGTGAAAATGAACTCAAATAAAACACTCATTGTCTCAGTCACTCCAGTATTTACAATTCCTCTTGTTGTCATGTGAAAATATTTCTAAGATCTCTTACCTGTCTAATACTGAATACTCAACTCCTCCCTTTTTTGCTAGAAGACTTTGGCACATTTCTGAGATCCTGGACTATGACTTTACATGTCTTTGAAAAGAAAAAAACCAAGATTTTTCTGAGCTGTTTTTCTAATTATTTTTATAAAGTGCATTTATTTTTCATTAATAATCACTTTTATGGTTTTATTTTCAGTACTTTTCCTATTGAGCTTATTTTCACTTTCTCAACCTGTGCAATCTTCTCTGATTGGAAAACAAAAAAAGCTGCCAGAAACATAACCTAATTTCCTTCAGTACTTTACTACACTTTTTTTTGCTATCAATCTGTATAATTATATTGTGTTGGACTTTCACAGCAAAGTGTTAGACATTTATTTTTACCTATTTACATGTGCAAAAAAGAAAGTATCTTTAGAGAAATATCAAATTGCCTACTGGACTATTTATCTTCAGCATTTAATATTCTGTCAGACAACTAGGCCCTGGAGTAAGAGAAAATGTACTTCCTACAGCACAAAGGACAAGATATCATAAAAACTGAAAAACTTTGGTGGGTAACTACCAAGAGTACTTTTATGTTGTTTAAGTTTTGGGAAAATATTAGTGAAATTTGATATTTAAAAAAAAGAAGCAGAATATAATATTAGAAGCAATATTATAAATATGTTATTGAGAACTATTTGGTGGGTTTTGAGGGCCTGAAGTCAGCACATGTATTTTCAGGACTGGAAATCTGAGAGTTGCTTCTGAACTAGGGACCAGAATTGAAAATACAATACCTGACAAAAGAGGCCCCCATTTCAAACTTGATACATATTTTTGGAATTATTCATGTCTGGGTTCACTTGTCCATATATAAGAGGAAAAAAATTCTTGCAATTTTTTTACGTGTGAAAATCAGAAAGAAAGAAAATGGAGTGCCTGCTAAAAATTTTAATAACCACTTTTAGAAATGCATTTTTCTCAAAATTAGGCAGCCCTTAATAAGTATAATAAAAAGTAAAATGACTCTGCTGCTGGCTTTTGAAGCATGACATTTTGACATTTCTCTGATTCAAACCAACATTTCTAAAGAAACTTTTAAGACAGTTCCTAGACAAAACACAGTATTGAAATCCTACTCTATTTCTTTTGAAATATAAATAGAAAGGCTCCCATTGATAACAGCTGGAATGCACGATGACCTTTTGCTAATTTGAAAGTACAGAAGTTTGAAATGGAGGTATCTGAAACCAGCAATGAAGCTTACAGCCTGAATAATACATACTGTACTGCTTGTCATTTTTTTGTGCAATGCCATAATTCATTCACTATGCTAATGGCGCATGTGAGAATTTTCTTTCAAGGTAATTGAAATCAGTAATAAACACAAACCCTTTAGAACACCCTGCTACTCATTAATTACAAAACTAAAATGTCTTTTTACTGTATAATTCATTTTTTCCTGTAATGACCCTACATTCTCTACGCGTAGAAATCTATACAATTTTTATAAAGGACAGCAGGAGTTTTTGTGCCTCCTGATGATCAAAGTAAAGGTTTTGATTTTTCTAAGGACTAATAGAAAAATATTTCATAAATATTCAGTAATACCATGACATCTACTCCCATCAGACCTATTTCAAACATGAAACAAAACTGGGAAATAATTGAGACCATGCAGAGATGCAATGTGAGGAACTACTCTGTCCTGTTGCTGAATTTCTAGGTCAGGACATTAAACTGTTCCCTTTCACACCTGATTCAGGAAAGGTGTCCCTGCCCATGGCAGGGGGCTGGAACAAGACGATCTTCAGGGTCCCTTCCAGCCCAGGCCATGATGATTCTATATAACTACAATGGCTTTGCTGAAAGAGTTCCTATTCCAGCCACAGCCACTTCCACACAGAGAGAGATTAAACTGAATCCAGAACTGCACCCTGGTATCATTCCTTATCACAAATGACGACAGAAAATACACTACATTCTTCTTAATATTTCTATGTCATTAGTACGTCGTGGTGTTACTCAGTGCCATTTAATGTAACCACAGCAGTTGCTGGCTCAGCATTTTGATGTGGACCCACAGATTGCTGTTTCCAAATTTTACATTTGAAGCGCCTTCACATTCTTCGGTTTGTTTTCAGCAGGTGGTTTGTGTAAGATGTAGCATGGGTGTTCGTATGTGCTGGGACAGGAGCTGCCATGACTTTTGTGGCTCTTCATGAACAATTTTTTTAAGAATTATGAGAAATTTTCCTCGCTGGTTTTAAAGGACGATTTTCACAGAATACCCTGAGTTGGAAGGAACCCACAAGGACCATTGAGCTGAACTCCTGGCCCTGCACAGGACACACCAAGATTCCCACCATGTGCCTGAGAGCATTGTCCAAATGCTCCTTGGGCTCTGCCAGGCTTGGTGCTGTCACCACTTCCCTGGGGAGCTGTTCCAGTGCCCAAACACCGTCTGGGTGAAGAACCTTTTCTGAAACCCAACTTAAACCTGCCCTGACACAGCTTCAGGCCATTCCCTCGGGTGCTGTCAGTGG
>VZTZ01004772.1:473804-499562 GCA_013400955.1 Drymodes brunneopygia
CGCAGCGGCCTGCGCGGCTCCCCGGGCTCCGTGCGCTGCTCGCCATGCCCGGCCGCCCCGACGACTACGAGGTGCTGCTCACCATCGGCGCCGGCTCCTACGGGAAGTGCCGCAAGGTGCGCCGCAAGGCCGACGGCAAGGTGAGAACCCGGAGGAGGCGGCGGTGGCAGGGGCAGCGCGGCTTTGCCGCTGCCGTGCGTCCCTGCCCGGTGCCGGCGGCTTTCCGCGACAAGCGAGCGGGCGGCTCTGGCGGCTCTTCCCCCTGCGCGGTCCTGGCCGCTGTCCCAGTCACTCCCCGGGGTGTTTCTGCCTCTGCAGATCTTGGTATGGAAGGAGCTGGGCTATGGCTCCATGACGGAGTCGGAGAAACAGATGCTCGTGTCGGAGGTGAACCTGCTGAGGGAGCTGCGGCACCCCAACATCGTGCGCTACTACGATCGCATCATCGACAGGAGCAGCACCACCCTGTACATCGTCATGGAGTACTGCGACGGGGGGGACCTGGCCACCCTGATCGCCAAGTGCGCCAAAGAAAGGCATGTGAAACCTGCTCGTGGCGCGTTTGGAATGTCTTGCACGAGTCTTGCGCAGTCCAGAGAGAAGGGAAACTTGTTTTGTAACTTCTAAACAGCTTCGGGTTTAACCCTTTGGACCTAACAACTCTTGAACGCATCATCGGNGGGAAGCCGTAGACTGCAATAAATCCAGACTAGATTTGTATTATTTTAAACAGCTTAAGTATTTTTACGCATTTCTGAATATTAAAAAACCCTGCAAAGACGTTCTAACTTTCCGTCATTATCTATCCGACAGATGTAATCATTTCAGGAAAGGCGACGATTTAGTGTCACTTTTAATAGGAAGAAAAAACAACGCCCCTTCCTGAAGAGCTACGATTATGTGACTTATTGATACCTGCACGCGCGGTGATTAGATTAACCAGGACGAAGGGAAGGAAAGCGACGAGGACGAAGAAGGAAAGGGAAAAGAAAGGTTAAAAGCGGCGGTGGGTGTCTCCCTCAGCCGCCGGGACAAGCGAGCGGGCGGCTCTGGCGGCTCTTCCCCCTGCGCGGTCCTGGCCGCTGTCCCAGTCACTCCCCGGGGTGTTTCTGCCTCTGCAGATCTTGGTATGGAAGGAGCTGGGCTATGGCTCCATGACGGAGTCGGAGAAACAGATGCTTGTGTCGGAGGTGAACCTGCTGAGGGAGCTGCGGCACCCCAACATCGTGCGCTACTACGATCGCATCATCGACAGGAGCAGCACCACCCTGTACATCGTCATGGAGTACTGCGACGGGGGGGACCTGGCCACCCTGATCGCCAAGTGCGCCAAAGAAAGGCATGTGAAACCTGCTCGTGGCGCGTTTGGAATGTCTTGCACGAGTCTTGCGCAGTCCAGAGAGAAGGGAAACTTGTTTTGTAACTTCTAAACAGCTTCGGGTTTAACCCTTTGGACCTAACAACTCTTGAACGCATCATCGGGCTGGATGTTGGTGCTGAAGTAGTTAAAAAAGCCCAGAGCTCTTCTGCGAGGCACAAGCTCTTGAGGCGTTTCTGGCTATGAATGGGGTTGAGAACATAAACCAGGAGGTCACAGCTCTCGTTGACAGGCAGCTTGGTCTGGAGGTTCTTGCTCTCCCCATGAGTAAAACTACTGGGACCCTGTGTTTTATGAGAATACCAAAATGTGTGGAAGGGAGGGGCAGTTTTGAACACAGTGTGAAAAGCTACTTTATGTGCTCGCATGTAAAGCTTGGGGAGACATCCAGGTGGTAAGGCTTCACCTCGGTCTAAGCATAGACTTAGCATCCTACTTAAGTATAGTGTCAATTTTCACATTCTTAGGTCAAACAGGTACATGACACCACATCTGTTACTTTGTGAGAGTATTCTAAACCAGTTCTGCAGCTGCCCTCCAGCATCAGTGTTTTCATTTAAGGAAGGTTATATTAAAAGTTCAGCCCTGTGTTGGCTGTTATTGTATGTTGGTCATTATTAACAGGTGACAGCATATAGTTATCTTAAGTGATCAAAGGGACAGATGTCACCACAAAATATCAAATTGATATTTGTGTGGTAAGTAGTGAAAATGCTATGTGTTTGTTAGATGGTTTGGGGGAGGAAGAAAATACTGCAAGGGATCTGTAATGGAAATCTGAATGTCTTCTAACATACTTGCAGTGATTTTTTTTTTTCTTTTTAAATCAATTTTAAAAGTAGAATACGTGGATGCCTATTGCTGATAGTGGTTATTTCAGTGGTGTTTTATGATAGTAATATTTAAAAAGTTATGGAACTAAGACTGGCAGTGACTAATCAAAACTGCTGGGTGCTCAGAAAATCCATTAAACAATGTGTTAATTTTTCAGGCATTTCTTGGACGAAAGCTTCATTCTCCGAGTGTTGACTCAATTAACATTGGCCTTGAAGGAGTGTCACAGACGGAGCGATGGTGGAGTCACTGTGCACCGTGACCTGAAACCAGCAAATGTCTTTCTAGATGGCAAGCAGAATGTGAAACTTGGAGATTTTGGACTGGCTAGGATATTGCACCATGACACCAGCTTTGCCACAACATTTGTTGGAACTCCATATTACATGTCTCCAGTAAGACCTCCCTTCTGTACATTATCTTCCCTTTTGCTCCTCCAAGGTGTGCTGTGTTGGTCTCAGAGTCCATAAATGTTTGGGAGGTTTTAATGAAGCTTTATTGGTCTTAAGTGCCTGTGAATTTTTTCATAGAGTATGTATGTTCTAGAGGTAAGGTTATTTTGTAGTTATTTTCATCTCCTTTCTTCCCCAAACAATCAACTTCCTTCTAACTGCAGTTGCTCTTCACTGTATAAGTTTTGTTATATTATTGGGATGTTAGAGATGTTGAAGTACATTGTTCCTGAAAAGGAACAAGGAAGTTAGAGAGCTTTTATGTCTCATAGTGCTAAGGTAAAGAGCTTATAAAATTGCCTCCTAATTTTAATTTAGGATTTTAATTTGTAGTGGAAATGAGCAGGAATGACTTATTTCCCTGATACAGGGGCATTTTGTGTAGGAAAGATTGATGTTGACTGAAATAGAGTTGCATCAAGTAAAGAATGGTGCAACACATCAGTCTTCTACAGTGTAATATTGCCACAAATTGTTAAAATCCTTCCAGTAAGCATTGATACGTATATTAATTAAGATGGAATATTAGAAGTAACTCCAGTAGATAATGGTTTATTTCAGGTTTGAATAGTAGCTGATTATCCTGCAATAGTGGAACCATGTCTTTCTTAATAAACCTAAGATTGTTCTCCTTCTTTAGGAACAAATGAACTACTTGTCTTATAATGAAAAATCTGACATCTGGTCGCTGGGGTGTCTCATGTATGAATTATGCGCTCTGTCGTAAGTATCGTAGTGTGATAACAGATGTGGAAACATAACTGCTAATGTAGGTGTGACTATATTTTTTATAGATAAAAGCTTAAAGGTTTCAGACACTAGTCCTAGATTTTTATTTCTGTATTGGTCTTGACATCAGATAGTCAAAACAAACCTTGACTGTGGGGTTTTTTTGTAGTCTGATACTTTTTTTTTTTTCCTGAAAATAAGTCCTGTAAAACTAGTGAAAAGAATCCAAGAAAAATTTTCTTCTTCAGGCCTCCATTTACAGCTTATAACCAAAAGGAGCTGGTAGAAAAGATAAGGGAAGGGAAGTTCAGGCGAATACCATATCGTTACTCAGACGAGCTGAACGACCTTATCAAGGAGATGCTGAATGTAAAGGTAAGAGCCAATTTCTAATTTTTCCACCTATCATTTGAGCTAGTACTGAAATACTAGTTTTTCTTCTCAATTATGAAGCAAACCAACCTGAAGTAGTGTTTATCACCTTGTCAGTGTCACCTGTAGAGAAAGGAGGGAGGAGTTGTGCTCTGAGTCCCTCAAGCAAAGGCAGCAGCTCAAGTGTCATGCCAGGGTCACAGGATGCCAAAAGACTCTGCCTCAGTATTGGCTTCCTTACAGGATTTCCTGACAGCATGCTTATTGAGGCCTTATAATTTCAGGGTTAAAATGGTTCCAATGTGTTTGGAATTTGGAAGGGGCTGTTTTGTCTTCCTTTTGGGGTTTGTTTTATATGGCTAATGTATAGCTTGTTCCCCGATGGCTGCTGTGGAGGTGTTAAGAAGAACATGGCATGGGACAACAAAGCTCTAACGAGCACCCAAGCCTCCAGCAGGCATGGGTTGTTCAGCAGAGTATTAGCTGAGGAATCTGCTGGCAGCTGCCTCTGCAGGCTCACCCAAACCCCTCTGACTCTGCAGGGAAAGGGTGCCTGGGCCGGGCACAGACTTGCAGCTCTGGATCTGAAGATGGGTAACAGCCTCCTCCTTCTATCATCTGGTTGTGCTACCCCTTCCTAAATCCAGTTTTCTCCAATCTCTCCCTCACTTCATAGCACCTCAGCTGGTCTTGCTTAGGAATCTCTGGCCTTAATGTTTTCTTCTTACAGATGGAACCTGTTGGTCATATCTTTCCTTTAGGATTATTGCCGACCTTCTGTTGAAGATATTCTGCAGCACCCCTTGATACAGGACTTGGTAACAGAAGAACAAAAATGTAATTTTGATAGAAGAGGCTTGAGACCATGGGAGCCAGAAAGGCTGCACTACGCAGATGTTTCAGTGAATGAGCTAAAACGGAAGGAGCAGCAATTACAGGAGCGAGAGCAAGCCATTAAAGAGAGAGAACAACGTCTAGAGCGTATGCTATTCCATTTTGGGAAGGGGGTGGCAGTGGGATTCTGATTCAGTTGGAGGAAGAAATAGTGTAGATAATTTTCACAGCCCTCATTTTAATGCACTAGGATATTGTAGTCCTGCGTTCACCACTAGAATTGTATCTAAAGACCAAACCAAAAATGCTCAGGGCTTACTCTGCTATACTAGTTTCTGCTTGAAGTTACTAAGATAGAATTGGCAATTTAGGTATGAAAGTCTGGTTTGTGAAGATTATTAAACATGAGTGGCAGTTAGGAAAGTATACAGAAAAACAGGATCCACACTGTGCAGTGTACACTGCTTTTCACTTTCTGTGTAAACATTGCCTATTAGGTTACTAACATTGTAACCTAAGGTGAGCCTGATGTTGGAGAAAAAAATCTTAGAGTAAACTGTCAACTGCTTTTATAAAAGCTGCACCCCACCGGTAGCTTACCTGTGAGTCTGTAGATGGCTGGTCCTCAGGTGTTGGCATTTTCTGCCCACATAAAATACCTCTTTGCATATAGTAGGCTTTGCAATAGTTTTTAACCGTATGTATTTTTTATCTGAGCCTGAGTAACAGCTGCTACTGTTGAAGCAGGTACTTAGTCATAGCTGAACTATAGTATCTGGCATGTAAATATTTAAATCTGGTGTCGTGTGTGCCATGAGTTAATGTGCAGAATAGAAAGTTGCTATCTCTTTGTTGTTGCAGACAAGTCAGAGTTTGGGACAGAAGCGTGCCTGGCATTTCAGAGTACTTGTCAGTGCTTTATTAGTGCATTGATAAAGGTGTATCTACACAGCAGTTACCTTTGTTTAGAGCCACAGAATCAGAAGTGTGGGTGCATCTGACTGGCTATTACTGCTGTCTTTCCCTGTAAGAGAAGCCCACCATGCACTGCCACTCTAACATTTACATGTTCACACTGCATACTTCCATATTTCTGCTTCCAGAGAGAGAACGGGAGCTCTGTGTTCGGGAGAGACTGGCAGAGGACAAACTTGCTAGGTATCTTACTAACCTATATTAGTCTATATTAGAAGCTCTACAGTCTTGCAAAAAAAAGCTTAAACTTCTCTTCCCAACCCAGAGCTGAAAGCCTGCTGAAGAGATGCAATCTCCACAAGCAGCAGCGGGAGGTAACATGCGCAGAAGGTCCAGGTATGCAAATACACAAGAAGGCGTTTGCACAGGTCAATGTAGGTTGCTGTGAGCAGAAGAAAACCCCTGGTGCTCAATGTTGTCGGCACAGCCCCCTTAGGGCAAGGCTAAGCCCAGCTACGGCTGCATGGTTGGAAAGAGACTTTTGATTTTCTGCTTTGCTAAAGGACTTAACGAGTGATGCTCAACATAATTCTGAGTCAGCACTGTTTGCACTGCAGTCTTGTGCTGTCTGGGAAATAAGGTTCTTGTGGTGAGCTAAGGGAAGTGCCTCCTTGTAACCCAAACCTTTCTCAGAGCTGCACTTAATTTTATGTATGGATGTCTTTTTACAGACCTTTGATTTAGTTAATTTTAATAAAGTTGCACATGTCTAATAAATTCAACTTTCATTAAACTTCCAAAAGCTTCAACATGGGAGATACTATTTGTTGCAATGGCCCCAGCTGTGACTGGTGCTTCATATAAAGTATGAGAAACACACACTGCTATTACAGAAAGAAAAACTCAGATCTGAAAATGTGCTAAAGTACTTCCTGACTGCCTCTAGTCCAATCTGCTTTACAGTAGTATTTTATACTCACTTTGCCCTTAGTTGTTCAATCCTTGCTATCATAAGGCTATCATCTTGTTTATTGCTCCCATCTTTTATTATTAAAAATACTATCCAAGTATCTAAATGCCTTTCTAAAGAGTGGTAGGAATAGTGAAGGGCTGGGTCAGAAGTAGTACTCTAGACCAAAGACATGTGAACACTCTTTAACATGCAGTAACACTCTCTTCATTTAGTTTTGGTCTGATAAAGCAAGATACGCATGTCACTGCCTCCAAAGGAAATAAAACTGAAGTAGCTTTTTTTTTTTTCCCAAGAAGCGCCTAGCACAGCAGGAAAGGACACAAGTAAAATGTCCCTAAAAAGTGGGCGCTCCTTGAGCTGTTTCTAACATTTCTGTGAACTTTGAGAATTCCACCAGTCTCCCAACATCTTGTCTGACATCGGCACATTAAAGAATTTGAGAACAAACTTGCTTTTGGCTTTCTGATGTTGCATCTAAAACTGGATGACTAAAGGCAAATGAGCTTCAGCTCTTGCTTCTGTTCTCTTCTGCATTTCCCACCCCTTTACATGATATTTTGACCTTACCAGGCATATTAGTTTTTGAAGATGGGAAAAACCAGTTTGGTTGGTTAATACCTCAAGATGGATAATGCAGCAAAGTGAACATAGTTATTACAAAACTGACCAAATCTTGCAGTATCTGTAGAGCATGTGATTTGGTTCTCTTCCAGTTAATTCCATGGTGCTCTTGTAACACTGTTTCTAAAATTCTGCCTCTTCTCATATAAATGCACCAAGTGTTTCTCCAATATTGGTACTGAGATTGCTTTCTTGTATTTTCAGTTGCTCAAATATTGCTATATTTTCCACAACTGGATTGCATCTCACACATCTCTTAGATCCCTAATTTTTCCTAGAAGTCTGTTGGGTGGTTTACTTGACAGTAAGAGGGAATCTTGGTTTTTAAGACAGTGTCCTAGACCCTACCCTATTTTTGCAGGGATTTTCTCAATCTTAGTGAACCATTTAACATTAAAACAGATCTGACTTATACTAGTGAAGCTAAAAAATGCTGAAATATTTGATGGCTTTTTAAATTCCTTCTTGCTCTTTTGTGCTTGTTGCATTCTTGCTGTAGCCTCATAAATTGACAATTACAGCTTCAGTGTTAAGATTAGAATAGTTAGACCTTTGATTAAATAAAAATCACACCTTCAGTTGGGCCTGTTGTGAAGTTGGCTCTTATGAGAGGCAACTCAGCTGTTAAAATAGTTTTTGCTGGTAGTTTTTGTACTCTTGAGTCATTAACTGCCTTTTGATAGTGGCATGCTATAAGATACACTATGAAAATTCCTATTCTGGAGGCTGCAGTGAAAGTAATTATTGATGAGTAATGAATTTAGGTGCATTAAAAATTAAGTCAGAGCCTAATTTGTACCCCAGTGACTTAATACAAGGATAGAGTTGGAACAATGTGGGTAATGTACAAAGCCCACAGGACCGGTTAAGTCTGCCCCTGCTGTGAAACAAAGAGTTTTTTCAGTAGTTTAAAAAAATGAAAAAGCTGAAAATTCATTCTGCATTTTCTTTTGGAACTGGCTTATGTTACTGTTTATTTAATTTCTGTCCTTCAGAAGAAACATCATGTCTTTTCTTCTAAATCAGCTAGTATTTCCCTAGGTATTGGGAGGTACACCCTGAAAACTACTCTGGCATATAGCCTTTTACCACCATCATTTAAAAGGCTTGTTTTCAATTTTTTTTCTCAAAAAATAGAAAAGAATATTTGCTATTAACTGAGATGCATTTAATTAGATCACTTAAAGCCATAGGTAGATGACAAAATGGGCTCAGGGTTAAAAGCAATAAATGCTGGAAGATGCACTAATGCAGTACTTTTTGATTTCTTAAGATAACGTACTCCTGCCTCCCCTTTCTACAACCAAGAAGAACTCACACTCTGATGGAACTGAAGAGAAAGTTGTGCCTCCTCATAATATGGAAAACTATTTCCTTTCCAAAAGGAAAAGCTCTGACCTCAAAAGTCGTCTATATGCTGCAAATCTACGAGCTCAAGCACTGGCTGAAGTGGAAAAAAACTATCAACTAAAGAGCAGACAAATCTTGGGCATGCGTTGAAACTGTAACAGATGTATTTATCTTTGAAAAGAAGAGTAAATGTATAGGCAGATACTTGTGCCTCCCTCTCTTAAGATAGAACCTACTGAAAAATTATTTCAGCAGTTGTACAAACTCTTTATTAATGACAAGTCATTTATGATAAATACGAAGATGCTTTATGATAAAAATAGGTACTTCTGATACCAAATAAAACAATCTGAATTAACTGTATTATTAAAGAAAATATTTTCGTCCTCCTGTTTACCATACTTTACTCTTTTGAAAATAGAAATAATGAATACATATAAATTATTTGTTTAAAATCTGATGTGAAAAACTTTTCAGGTGAAAAATGTACAGAGATTCACAGTCTGTAGGTTAAAATGATGCTGTATGTAATGCACAGTTGTTGATAAAGGAAATATTGTTATTATGTATATGTGGGAAAACAGTGCCTTCTTTTCTGCACTTGTAAATATTTTTTAACAAAAGAGCACAAAGAGTTTATGTGTCTTCCTACCAAGTAAGTGACCTATCAAAGCAGGTTACTTTTCATGTGATGTTTTGATTAATGAGTGGGATGGTTCAGAATAACATAATTTCTGAGTTTATGTTCCTTTCTGCCTGAGCAGCTGAATGCCTTGTCCACCAGCTCCTGCACAGCCGGTGTCAGGGCATGGTTTGAAATAACACCTTCTTTGCCTTGCCTTGAAACTGTTATAACCTGATCCCCTGAGACTGCTGTCCGGGATGGCATACCATCCACAGTATTAGCATCTGTGTTTGGGGTGGGCGAGTTGTCCTTTAAATAGTAAATCCTTATTTTCTTGAAGCTTAGGAGGTATCTCTGTCTTACCCTTAACAATGGTCTGCTGGAGTAGGAGTTGCTCACTTAAAGTGGTGTAAGTTTCACGCACTCAGGCTCGTGAATTTTAAAGTATCCTTTGAAAGTGTAGTGTCTGGTATAGCTTTTAGATAAAGATTTTTTTTTTCTCTGTAGATTGAAATGCCATAAAACATACATTCTTAGAAAACAGCTTGTTTTCAAAACGTTTGTTTCCTTATTGGGCTATGAATGTTATCTGAGGAAGTTCTAGATGGTTTTTACTTCGTAAGAGAGAATCTTGTTTGAAACATCAATTTAATATGGCATACTAAACCATCTCAAGGGTCCCTTCCAACCGAAACAGTCTTGTCATTTGCTGATAGAGAAGTACTTATGTAAACCAACAACAGATTTGCTCAAGCAGATTCTTAACCACCTAGCAGAACTTAACATTTGCTTGCAGAGTGGTTGCTGTTTTCACCACAACCTTTGCTTAAGAGTTAGATGTGACTATTTTGTTTGCTAATCTAAAACAACCAACATTCTGGTGATACCCCAGCACTAGGTGTTCTGAGAATGTCTGGCAGGTGCATACACAGCCAGAGTAGCTGTGCCTTGTGGGTCAGTGCAGCTTTCTTCTGCATTCTTTCATACTTCTGAAGCTTCTCACACGTATGTGGAGGGTAAATCCCTGCTTTGTCACCATGTTTGCACACTCAGATTTTTCTGTTCTGTGCCTTAGTCAGAAGATCTGCAATGGAGTTCTGGCCTTCATGTGGATCTTTATGGTTTAACCCATAAAACTTTTGAGGTAAGGTATGCAGTGGTGTTAGTACAATCTGAAAAAATATGTAGGATGCAAGAATGTTTTGTCTGTAAAATGCAGATATCAGTGAAAGGAGAAAAACAAGCAGCCAAGAAAATAAATTAATACTGCTTCATGAAAGTCTGTATTCATAGAGTCACCGAATGGTTTGGGTTGAAGGACACCTTATGCATCATCTGGTTCCAACCTCACTGCCAGGGACAGGGACACTTTTCACTAGACCAGGTTGCTCAGAGCTCCATCCAGGGATGAGCACTGCCAGGGACCGTCCAGGACACATCCATAACTTCTCTGGGCAACCCGTTCCAGTGCTTCACCACTCTCATAGCAAAGAATTTCTTCCTAGAATCTACTCTAAACCTGCTCTATTTCAGTTAAAAGCCATTCCCCCTTGTCATGACATGTTCATGTAAATAGACTCACCTTTCTTGTAGGCTCCCTCCAGGCACCAGAGGGCCAGAATTAGGTCACCCCAAAGCCTTCTCCAGGCTGAACAATCCAAATTCTCTTAACCTTTCCTCATAGAGGAGGTGCTCCATCCCTCTAATCATCTTGTGAAAGGGCTGCTGTTTACAAATGCTTTGCTTTTAACACGACCAAGGTAAGGAAATGGCTTGAGAGTATTCTTTTTCTCTTGGAACACACATTTCTGCATTTAAAATTAAAATGCCTTGAGAGCATTGTCTGCGGCCTTTCTCTTCCTTTAATTCTCTAGTAACCTCAAGATGGCACTGTTGCCTTGTCATTTATAAGAACTTCCTCTATTATACATTCATCCAAAATCTAATATCTTATTTACATTTATTTTTACCTGTTTTCTTCTAAGCACATTGTGGCAAGATGCTGACTTTCTTTGGCTATGGACGTTTTAGTACTTGCTGGTGCAATTAATTATAATTATCTCCGATTTGCCATTTTGCATCTCTTACGGATGCATTATCAAAATAGCTGAATCAAAGTCCTGGTTAACAACTACACTGTTATGAATCCGAAATGCTACAGAGAGTACAAACTGTATCAGTCACAATGGCAGTAATAAATTAGAACAGCTTAGGTTACAACTGTAGCATTGAGTTGTTTAACTGCATTACTTACAGCATCTTCTTGAAGTATTATCACTCTACTATGATAAATGCAGTATTTCTTGAGGTTTTTGGAATAAGAACTTCCTACCAGTACGTGTCAAACATAGTGAAGGGCATCCTGAAGATGGTCTTCGCTCTCTCTCAGGATTTTTGTTTTGGAATCCTGAAATTCACATTTTTCTACAAGGGCATAATTGTTTTTCCAATCGAACGTGTGTAGCATTGGAATCACACTCAGGATGCAATTTTCAAACATAATCAGGGAATAGAACATTCACAAGTGGAACGTTTGTGGGAATGGTGACTGCTTATGAAGTGCTTGCAAAGCATTGCCATCATGTGGATGGATATACTTCATAAAAGGGAAGGTAAGTGTGTGTATATGGATATGGTACAGCTTAAGCCTTACAGGATGATAATAATGGTGTACGCTGTGGAATGTTGTGAGAGAAATTAATTAATGTCTAATACAGATGTCAGGAATTTTAATAAGATGATTAGTTGTGAGCACCTCTGAAATTACAGAAGTTGTATTTCCATAAGAGCATCAAGGATAGCCCAGAGGGGAAGTTGCTTGATCTTTGAAAAATACAGACCAGTTTCCTGATTTTCAGCAGCCATGCCCTGTCCCCTATGTAGCCAGTTGAACAGCACCTAAACAGTGTGAAATAAAATAGATAAGCTAGATAAATAAGTTAGATAAAAAGCTTAATAAAAATCAGACATAAATAAAGAAGACCATCAAGCTACTTAATAAAAGTGGGAGATGCCACTTCTGAGTATCCATCTCTTTGATCCCTGTGGCAAATGTGGCCCCTACACCCCCAAAGAGTTTTCTCCACCGTGGTAATCTGCATTTCTCCAGCTGTGGCAGACTTTTGGCTGTTGCTCCTCACCCATTCCAACAAAGGGATGTGGAAAATATGTGAGGGGACCACGATGCTGTCAGAGGAGCTGATGCTGTGCCAGAGGTCCAGTACCCCCCACACGGGGTGTTAAGGGAGTCTAGGTGTAATGGTATATAAAACTTCTCAGAAACACTATCTGACAGCCTTTCTCTGTCTCTGTCGTGTTCTCCACCTTCAAAAACAGTTGTTTTTGAAGTATTTATTTGAAGTATATAAATGAAGTAGCAGCATTTCCAGGTTTTCATCCAGCTTTAGTGGTTATTGCTTAGGGATGATGGTTGAGCCTTCAGTGCTTGCCATAGATTGGCAGGAGTTTATGGCTTACAGGATATCCCTGTGGTCCAGGGCCTGTTGTTTATTGATCCCTGTGCTCTCACACCTCCTGTTTTTTCATTTAAGCTTCATAGCCTATGTTTAGTGTTTTGTGGTTTGCTAGAGTAAATTATAAACTCCTGGAAGATACAGTTCTCAAATTCTACCCCTGAAGTAAGATTTGTAAGATTTCTTTTCTCATTGTACAGGGTTCACCTCTGTGTGGTCTGTGTTGATTGATACTGGGACTCCTCTTACAGGTGGAAGATGAAGAATTTGGACAGGGGTTGAGCTGAAATGGCATTTTGCCACTTCTGATTTCCTCACAGCTTTCACAGGGAATAAGATGTCTGTCCTACAACCCACTTGCTTTTCACATTTACACGTGTGCCTGGGTGGCACTTTAGGGTCACTGGAGTGGCTGCTGCAGTTTGAAACAGGGGCTGTTGTTTCATTCTATGGGTTGCCTAACGCCTTCCTATCTGCAATAAAGCTGGTGAGTAAAGACACAAAAAGATTGCCTTGGAGGAAGGGGACCAAAAGCACAATGCTTATTTTTGACAGTGAATAAAGTGTTTCATCCTCATAACAAGTATTTTCTCCTAACACCCTTCCGTCAAACTCACAGGCTGAGTGATGATGTTTTGATTTGGTGAGGTGCTGGCACTCTGGGGAGAGGGAGAGAAGCCAGAAATTGCTGGTCAGTGGGAAAAAGCTCCTGTCCATCCTCTCCATGTCCCCAGTGCTCAGGCCACACTGGGGCTGCTCAGAGCTGCACCCAGGTGTCCCAATCAATTCTCCATTTTGGAGAAGAGCAGGATGGGGGGATATGTGCCACCTCCCAACATTGCTATTTGCTCCATACCATGAAGCCAGGTACCCACCCCAAGACTCCTGTGGTGGGAAGAACAGCCAGCCCTGGATGATGTCCCCATTGCTGTGCAGGAAGGTCCCCACAGACCATGTTGTAGAGCAGGATGTCCAGGGACTGGATCGTCCCTGAATGGCCATGGCAGCAGTGGAAGCAGATCCATCCTGGTGAGCTGTACTTTGGCATTCCTGCAGGACAGAGCTCATCAAGTGGGTGCTGCTCCCTCTCAGACCCTGAGAGGGTTTGTTCAGGCATCCCTGGGGATGTGAGGGCTGCGTTGGTGGCACAAGGCACAACCACTCCCTTCTCACCAGCACCTGACTCTTATCTACAAACTTTGGGTTGTGAAAGAAAGCCCCTGGTGCTGGAAGAGGACAGCTGAGTAGGGAAAACCCTGTCTTTATCCCCTTACCCCCTACACCTGTATGGCCAAGAAAAATATCATAGGCCAAAGCTGAAAAAGGGAGTGGAACAGCCCAAATCCTTCTGTGACTGAAAAAGAATTGGAATCCCTGCTCCCCCAGGACATCCCAGAAGTCCTGAGTGCACTCTGGATGCTCCATCACAAGCACAAAGCCGTCGGGGAGCTCGAACCAGTCCAGGAGCCTCAAGACGGCCGCGAAAGCCGCAGGAGGACACCGTGAGGAGCAACACCGGCTCCAGGGGAGGGGGGGACCGCGATGCTGTCAGAGGGGCTGATGCTGCCCCGGGGGTCCGGCACCACCCGCCTCCTCAAGGGAATGCCCCGGTGTCCCCCTGCCCGGCCCCGCCAGTGCTCGGCATTCCCCGGGCCCGGATGCTCCACGGTCCCCGCTGACCCCGCACCCGCTCCCGCAGCGTCCCGGGGAGAGCAGGGGCGGGGAGGGCACGGCAGGGATGAGCGGGATAACGAGAGGGAGAGGAGGCGGAAAACCGCTAGGGACAGTCACTGCTCCTGCTGATGATGCTGCAGGTGCTCTATTGGTCACTTGCTTTTCCAATTATTCTCCTTTTCCCCCAGTTTATATTCCACCCTCAAAGGCACTTTCCTGGAAGGGAAGTAGCACTTGTTACCGTGATCTGCAGCGTTTGCACCTGGCCTGCCGTACTTGCATTGTCTCACTTGCATGCAAGACTCGCTGGCACAAATGGAAATTGATTCTAAAGCCTTTCTGCAGGTCCTGCCCCTGCATCCCTTCCCGAGCTGTTTCTCCACATCTTCAGCTTGGGAAAACTCACAACTTTCTCAAAAAAACCCCAAAACAACCCAAGCAAAACCCCCAAAACAAACAAACAAACAAAACCAACCCAAACCTAAAACAAAAAATCCAGCCAACCAAAAAAGAACCACCCCTGTCCCCCCACAAACCCCTCACCTTTAGAAAGTGGGATTGAAGAAATTACTATGCTGCAGTGAAGTACTTTGAGACCTGTACATACTGAATAATGCTATTTAACTCTTCCTAGAGTTAAATAGACAAGATACGTAAATATGTAAAGATATGTAAACAATTGGTACAAAGTTGGATAAAACCTGTCCATGTTTTGCATGGATTTATTATTGTTATTATTACACAAACATGTACTATCAAATATGCTGCTGACTTCAGTCATAATCCAGTATCCCACAAGATCGGGCTGTGAATTAATGTTTTTTTAGTGATCTTACAGTAGAATCACCAATTCTTCTCCTACAGAAAAGCAGAAGCATCAACAAGGAAAGCACTGAGTAAAATCAAGTCTTTGCAGTGGTGAGGACAGCTTCCAGTGTATGCAAATACAGAATTATCTCCTACTGTCCTTGCTTGAAATAAGCATGAACATAATATTTAATACATAATATTATATTTTTGTATATAAATATATAATATATACATGCAAATATTAAAATATAAAATATAATGTCTAATAGATACATACATGTAATGCAAATATAAAATATATTAAAGAATTAAATAAATGCATTTAAATTTCTCAGCCTGGGAGTTATTCTAAGGAAGCTCCTATTTAGGACTTGCATTACCTGGCAGTGACGTTTTTGGTCTGTTTCAAGCATGTAGCTGGTAGAAACAAACCCATGCTGATATGTTGTCTTTGCACAGCTATTGGGTCCCTCTCAACACACCAACACAGGCCACAAGGTAAACTGGAAATGTCTCTGTGGCAACATCCAACCTTCTAATTTTATTACTTAAACTAGGCCCAGTAACTGATGAGAGGAAGTTCACTCTGAATTAACAGGGTGAACCTGTCTGTACGTGCACTCAGTGCTCTACTTCCTCATGTAGGCTGCTCAGAGTAGGGTCACTCTTGCTTATGTGTTTTATTAATTGGTTACTTCTTCAAGAAAGAGGAAGGATAATTTTAGGTAAATTTATGTAGATTACTGAGGAGGTATCAAAAGACTATATTTTATATACTTTCCTTCATTTAAATTTTGTCTAAGCTAATTGCCCTTGGTATGGGAGGGAGAGTGGTTGTTAAAACAACAGTAGTTTATTTACAGATACTTGGGATTTCACTGTAATTTTCCTGTGATAGTAGAAACATGAACCCTAATTCAGCATCACTGGAAGCAAAGGATTTCCATGTAATTGCTTTTTCAAGGTATGTGTTATAATTGGGAATTCTAATTTAGTACCCATTTCATTATTACATCTTCCTCCGTGAGTTATGGAGGAACTTTTTATCAAAATTTGGGCCTAACAACATAATAAAAAGTCCATTGACCCCTTCACCTGTTTATTGGGGTCATCTCTTTGCAGTGTATTAGTTCTGGATTTTCTCTTACATTGATCTTCATTAATGTTTAATTTATCTACTTCTGAAACATTTCCAGTGTGTGGACCTGAGTGATTGGGGCTGCTGTTGCCAGAAGACACCGGCATTCAGGGGATAGCCAGATATCTGCAGGGCTGAGATACTGAGGGATGAGTTGGCTTCCCCACAGCCTGAAACCTTTCCATCACTGCTGGAGAGATTTCAAGAAGACAGTACACAATTTAGGCAGGAGTCCCTGATGTGAGAATCTCTGAGTCAGGGTCTAAAGTTATATCAAAGCCACAGCTCCTAATGATCAACCTTTGAGCAATAATTTCAGAACTTTCCCTCAAGATTTTCCGTACATTTTCTTTCATCTCCCTTAGAGCATCTGCAAAGGATGGGGAGCTCCCAAGAAAACCTGTCCTTTTCCACACAATGTGAATCCTACTAAGAACTATTGTAGTAAAAGCTGTTGACAAATGCATTTCCCCCACCCCTCCTGCTGGTAAGTCCTTTGAGGCATGAGTGACATCAGAAGAATGACAGTGCAGGGGCTCCACAGCTCTGGGAGACATCTGCCATGCATCAGACACTGATGAACTGAGGTTTGCAAACTACCAAGGAAAGTTGCTGCAGTAGGCAAAGCAAGGGCAAGATTATTAGGTTTTGTCCTTGGATGGTAAATGCAGGAGGAATTCTGGCCCTGTGGGAGCCATTGATGCTATTGTGGCCTGGGTTGTGTACAAAGTCCTGTCCTTTTGATTTAGAGTGTTTATTTGTTTCCAAATCTCTTTCCCCACCATCTCTCTCTTCTACTCTCTCTGGGGATGATTCAGTGGAGTAAAGCCACATGAGTACAACACCCATCCAGCAAAAACACTTGAGGACACACTTTAAACTGAGCAAATGTTTTATTACTTCCTGAAGAAGAATGTTTTTACAAAGTGATACCCTTATGTTTATTACAAATAATACGTCTTATAAACAAATCATTTTAACTAAAGTGAGACCTGTAGAAACTGCCACTGTTGCCCAACAATCAAGTGAGGCTGGCAGAAGGAAGCAAGAACTTTACAATTAATAGAAATAACTAATTCTCTGCCAATTACATGTTTTTGATTTTTTTTTTCCCTCTTGCTGTCTTTGTTCCATCTTGACTGTCTGCTCCATTTCCTTTGTATTTTTTAGTCACACTGTTGGTTTTTTTTTTTTTACTGGAACAAATAAAACCCCGAAAATTACATTGTTTGTTTGACCACTGTGCTGAGAAGTCTTTAGAAGGCTGAGGAACTCAGTTCACTGAAACCATCAGGGTAAATAGATAGCAGCACAGAAATTAGTGGGGTCAATGCAGGCCAGTGTTTACCTCGGGTGTCTGCATATTCTTTTGATGTGAAAGGAGTATTGTACTCTCCTCAGTGCTTTGCCACAGAAGCATTTCTCCAGCAGTAAAACTGAGAAAGCAGGTTTAATCATTAGCTGGTTTGCACCTTGGTGGCTTCAAAAGGCTGCGTGGAGACCTTGCAGATCACAGCACTCAGGCACACCCAAAGGCTGTGCAGGCAGTCTTGAAAGGAAGAGCTGGAGGTGCCCATTCCCCTTGAAAGGCTCCAGCTGTCCCAGATAAGCACCCGTGCAGGAGTGAGGAAGGGGAGCTGGCGGCAGGGCTGCAGGTGGGAGGCTCCCCCAGCCCATGTGCTATCCTGCTGGCCCAGAGGGTTCCCGTACTGGGTGACGCAGATAAGACAGAAACACGAAACTGGGCTGCCTCCAAGTCTGGGGTTCCACTGGAGCCTGGCAGTCAGAGGGTCCGGCACCGGGCTCCTGCTGTTCCTTGCCATGGGCAGGCCAAGCACTGGGATTTGGTTGCCAGAGATCCATGTCCATCCCTGGGATCTGTGTCACCGTCCCGAGCAGCACAAGCAGGCGGTGTGGCACAGCTACAGCAGGGCAGACACACACTAAGGAGGCCAGCAGGGCTGGGGAGGTCAGGAGGACGCTGTGGTATGTGGGGCTAGGATGAATCACCTCAGCAGAGGGAAGGCTCCCTCATGCCACACGCCCTGATAGAAGTGCTGGGCCCTTGCTGCCCCGACTGCTGGGTCAGGCCAGAGCCAATGCCAGGAAACCATCACGTCTGATGACGGTGAATTATAATGACAGAGACCAAGCAGCTCCTCCTCTCCCTCCTGTAACACTTCCCAGCCTACACAGTGCCTGCATGTTGCCATACAGAAGATCTAAGGAGTGGCCACATATGCACACCCAAATCCTTGCTCACCCACGCAGTGTCCTAGAGGGCAATCCACTGCAGAGGTTGTCTCCCGTGTCAGCCCAGCCTGTCACAACTCCCTGGGGACACACCAACACCCAAACACTATTGGCTGACTTTCTGTGTGTTTTTAGGCTGTAACCAAATCTCCATGGATCCATTCTCCATGAAACATTTTTCCTACTTAGGATTGGACACAAAGGTGTTGGATAAAATTATCAACAACACCGGAGCTTTGAAGACCAATTTGAAGACCTCCTAATTCATTGATTTTTAACAGTTAGTGTCTATAAGTGTTTTGATAATGCCTGTGGTGGTTTCATATCACTACAGTGCTATAAAATGCAGGTACTGGAGCTTTAACAACACTGGCGTGCTATGCTACTGCTCCTCAAATACATATTTTGCCTATTTATCTATTTCCCTTTTTTACAAGGACAATATCTTTCCCTAAGGGAATTTCCAAGAAAGAGATAGGCCTTGGTTTATCTAATTGGCAAGCGCACAAAGTTTGTCTACTTTATGTGGCTAATAAAAAACTGAATAAGCATATTCCTAGAACTTTAGTTGGCACTGTTCAGGATCCTAAGGTTATACACAGTTTTACTGCAGCTTTTTGCACAAGAGCTTGACAAATGACAGGAAAAAAGACCTTTATCCCCACAGTTAGCTAACTAGATAATATACATTGTTAGTCAATAAGGGAGATGAACATGTATTTCACAAACAGATTGCTTGGAAACTTGACTGACAAGTCCTTCCTGGGACAGCCACTGTAACTGCTGGATTTAAAAACTGCTTTGTCATCTTAACAGGGATAGAAATGGGCTCCCTCCATTGGCTCTGCAGCAACTATAGAGCATCATTTAATCCACCCATGCCGATCTGAACCCTTGTTTCCCCAAACATTAAGGCAGAAACACCTGTCTAGATATAAAGAAGGTTAACACAACCAAGGCTTGCAAGAAGCAATGTTCACAGTCACTGTTTTGCTATGCAAATAGCCATTGATAATGAACTGTATAGAACTAGCTTGTAAGATCTGGATGAAGGTGTTTTGAAAACTCATGCCCCAATGAGGCTCCTCCATGCTTAATCACCTACATAAATGACCTGCTTTCCAAAACCCCTTATGTTTGCTTCTGAGGGAACTGTCACCTGCCCAGGACTGATTAAATCAAAACACCTCCGCTGTGCCTGTGTATTTTAGTTTGGAGACACAGCCTTGAACATCACATTTCTAGCATATGGGTATAACCATTGGTCCTGGCAGGACAGGCACTGGATTCTACTCTTCCTGCTGGCATTACTCAGTTTGTGACATTAAAGAACTCACTTGGCTCATGCTCTTTGATGTAAGAATAAGGAAAATCCTTGTCTTACAGTGGGCAAAACTAGCAGTGGAGGCAGGAGTCACTTCATTAACCATTGACCTAATCTCCAAGCAATTCACACCAGGCTTTCTTTGTAATCCAGGACAGAAATGGGCACTCTAAGAATGGAATTCATCTAATCAAGTACATGGCACTGTAGGAGGAGATAAATCACGTTGCAGACTCCACTGACAAAGCTGATTAGATCTCTGCTGACTCTGAAGGGAGACTGGTGATCACAAGATGTTTGTGTATCAGCTCCCAATTCCCAAACATGAATCCCTCCCTTATTGCCCAGTTGAGGCGGTGGTTTCATGACCAGCATCAGTGGATGCCAGTATATGGTCACACACTTCTCCCTGCCCCAATCACATGGTCCTGTGTGTCAGCTCTAGCAATCCTGCTGCCCTAAGTAAATAGGATTAGCTTGCTGAACTGGCTGAAAAGCAACGAAGATGAAAAAGAATTTGGGTTTTGGTTGCACTGGCAGGCAAAGCTGATGCCCCTCATGGCATCACATGCCCTAATTGCTAGATCTGAGGCCTTGGTTGGGAGCAGGAATGTAATTTCTGAACGGGACTTGTGGCAGCCCCTTTTGGCACCAGCTTTTACTTGGACCAGCTTAAGTTGAGAAAAAAAATGGCCTCTGTAGAAAGCAGTTCAGAAAATTAATAGATGCAGTTACGGAACATAAATTTAACATGTCTGTGCTTTCTGCCTTGGGATGTGATCTGAGAAACACCAAATATAATTGATCCTTAAAAAGAGGCCTTCATGTCTCCATCCATTTGTGAAGGCCACATGTGGTGTCTGGGAAAAGCAGCAGTGTCCAGCAGGTCTCAGAGTTGGGATTGCAGCACATTCCAAATCAAAGCATCAGTATTTATTGTGCAATAAAGGGAAATTCATCCATCTCAAGCTGACACAGTAAATACCTGATACACAAATGGTAAAATTATGAGTATGCTGTTGTTCAGCCACTTGACATACTTTGTGTCAGGACAGAGCTCTTGCCCGGTGTGTGTTGTGCAGCAGGAGCAGTGTGTGGGTAGGTGAGCTGGCTGGAAACACCAGGAGTACCTGGGCTGCCAGGGAAGGCGAGCCTGAGGCTGCCCTCCAGATCAGACCTGCTGGCGCCAGGTCAGAGCAGGAGCCTGCCAAGGTGTGCTGCACAGGGCCCCGAGCCTGAGCATGCCCTGCACGTCCTGTGCCACCAGGCTCTGTGCCCTGCTGCAGGCAGGCCTGCCTCACAGCAGAAATGATGGGATGTGCCGCATCCTGTGCTCGTGGCTGTTCCAGGAAGCAGCCTGTAAACTCTGCATGCACACAGCCAGGGGGATGGCTTCCATTCCAATCTGCCTGGGGAGCTTCCTCTTCTGGTACCATGTTCTTACATTGCCTAGCTCAGTGGCTGGGCCTGAGGTCTTTGCACAGTGTGCCCTTGATGTCACTGAACTCCCAGGAGACACAGAGATAAACCAGCACAGCTCCACTCCTCAGGGCAAAATGTGCCACCAAAGGGCATTGCTTCTTTGCAGCACTACATGGAGGTGCTCTGCAGCCTCCCACTGCACTTGTTGGACTAGTTTTGAACTGACTTTTCCAAAGCCAGTACATGCACGTTTATGAGTTCCTACAGTATTAACTGTTCCTGTAGGGACTTACCTCAAAGGACCTGAGTGATCTTCTTCCAACAAGAGACCATCCAGAGATCCTTCACCAATGAAATCCAGCATCCTACTGTAACAGTGGAAATCCCTGCCCCCAATTAACCAGCTCCGACACCAGAAAGTACTGTGAGCTCTCTGCCAGGAGCTGATACTGTAAATAGGTGTAGCAGGCAGCACGGTGATTAGCACATGTCTCTCAGTGTCTGTCCTCAGCAATTACCCATTGATTTGTTGATACTCACTACCATGGCTCCAAGACACTTGGCTTGTTCTCATAAAGATAATCAAAGGCAGAGCTTAACTGTATGATTTACTAAAAATGTCATATGAAGGATAATAATTTATTTTTGTAATAATTAAAAATGTTATGAACCAATCAGCTGCCAAGACATTTTTTCATTCCAGAATTCCATATTTACAGAATTTTCCCATCCCTGTTGAATCATTGTTACTCTTTCCACCAGAGAGCCACACTGTGTGCAAAAGTGAGTAACACCACAAGTTTTCCTGCCTTTTTTCCTTTAATGATTAATATGGTAGTGATTTTTCTAGTTGGATCCACTCAAGCATTGGTTGAATAAGGCATTAGCTCTAACTAATACCTTATTAGTATTAATTTCACAGCTGATTAGAGCAACTATTTTGCCTGCCTACTTGTGGATTTTAAGAAAATACTATTTGTATCATAAGCAGAGAAACTGGTAATCAAAGCAGACAGGAAATGTTCTTTAATCTACCAAAAAGTCCATGTCTGTTCTGTAGAAACAATTACAGATTTGCCATACAGTTAATTGTGCCCAGAGTTCTGGTGCACTTACAGGATACTGAATGCCACTGTACCAAGTGAACAGCTTGAAAGTTAAAAATGCAAAATAAAGGAAAGATCAAAACTGGACATAAGAAAGGCATATTTTAAAACTCAGCTGTTTCTTCATTAGGGAGAAAATGTTTAGGAAGGAAAAAAAATGGGTTTTTAATCTGCTTTGCAAGGTTTGGACAAAGTATAGCAGATGATATACTGATCCCCTCAACTTGCCTGGAGTTCTGCCACTGACTTCCAAAGAGCCCAGCTTTCACAGACACAGTAACCAGGTAGAAGAAGAAATCTCTTTATAGAGCAAGGTATCCTTCATTTCCTATCTCAATGCCAATTACTGCTATAGTCTTTCTTCACAGGTCACAAACAAAAGCCTGTAAGCACATGCTTAACTTGTCTGTTCAAGGAAGGCCTTTTAATTAACTGCAAACACATGTCTAAAACACATTGATAAAGCTGCTTTCCTGAATCAGTACATAACAGTGAATCCAACCTAGAGCTATGTGAACAGTAATACTCACTTTTCATTTGTGTTGCTTTTCATTATAAGGAACAACCTTTTTTATGCAGGTAACTGGACAGCGAGTGCTTCTGGTGGCTTTGGTGTTGCTGACTGCATCTAATGTGAAGAAACCTTGTAAGGACAGCTACCAGAGAGAGAGAGACACTGCCTCCGAGAAATGCAGCCTAAAATGAACACTGACAGCCTTGAAGTGGAACAGACAGATGGAGTCATGTTTGCCACAGTCCCACAAGCCCTCATTAAAAGCTGGCAGGTCTGATGACTGCACAGAAAGGGGAAGAGTTAGGTGTTAAAAGGAGACAGTGTGCTCTGTAAAATGTGACTGCATTGGCGGTTTACAGGCAGGGTTTCACCTTTTCCAAGTGGAAAGGCACAGAGTGATGAAGAGCCCTCCGTAGTGGAGATCTCTCCACTTGCAACCCTGCGCAGAAATTCAAAGGGAAAAAGCAGTGACTTTATTTACTCAGCAAACATGCTGAGTAATAGCAAAACTCCCAGCCAAAGTCCTGCTCTTCACACAGCGCTCGGCTGGCTCAGGAGAGCCCAGCAGGACTCAGTAGAAAACGTTTCACTGCAGGACAGGTGACAAGCAGCAGCTCTCTGTGCAGACCTGTCACCTGGCTCTGGGGACGAGGAAGCTGTGTACCAGATATCCACAGCTACTTCTCCCCTCAGAACACAGAGCATTTATGGTAAGTAAACAGGTTTTAGATGTGTTCTTCCACATCTGTGGACTGGAAGTTGAGCCGAGAAAGAATTCTTTGATTCATGAACAATGCCTGGAAGCCTAAAAAAAACCCAAACCAACAAAAAATCCAGAGTCCTCCCTACTCTGAAGACAAAGTATTCTCCCTAAAAGCATAAGCAGGAACATTGTGTCTCCTGTCAAACACCATTTATGGTTTCATTAGGTACCTTTATCAGTCACTTTCCCATTAATCTTAAAATTGATGATGTTGCCAGATGGACAGCCCTAAGTTTAGGAACTGTCCCTGTTCCTCTTGGCTGCTGGTGTATGGTAACACAATAGAAAAGCCTGGAAACAGCAGTGAACAGCCCACTGGTTTACAAGAAAGAGTGTGGGGAAGAGGTAGCAGTGTGAACTCCTGTGTGGTCCAGCTGCTGGTCCGTTCAGCACGTCCAGCAGCAGGACTGGGCTGCCACAGGGGATCATTCATCAAAGTCCCTGTGTTTGAAGCCCATGGAGACAACAGTGGCTGGGTCAAAACTCTATGCCTGGCCCTATTCATCAGGGAGCAGTGGAAGGCCTAAGGAACCATTTTTCTTCCCTGCCTGGGAAGAAACCACACCCTCCCATTCTCCTGGGGTATATGGTCCACGTCTTGTGGCTTTTGGCCCCAAGTGGAATTAAGCATTCAGCCTGGTATAGCAGGACAAAAAGCTATCCCTGGACATGGCTAAGGGTCAACAACATGCCATCCTGTAAGGGGAAGGCTGCAGCACGCTGACCAGTGGCGTGGGTATCCTGGAGCAGATCAGGAGGTCTGACAGTGAAGAGATGTTAAAAAGATCACAAATTGATCTAGACATCATTTGCATACCAAGAAAGAAGCCCAAAAAGCCCTAACTCCCCTCCTTAAATCAGGCAAAGCTCTTGACACAGGTTATAATGAAGTTTTATTCATCAGGGTTCTCCTGATATTGATATCCTGTTTATTTCTCTCAGGAGGAGACTGAGTACTTTTAATCAAGAAAACTATGATGACACCAGAGGGGCAACCAACTAACACCCAGTTTCACTAATTCCTGAAGTCAAGCCAATGAGAGACACCAAACTTGTCCTCCCTTCCTTCCCAGCTAAATCCCACTGGATTAACAGCAATCCCTGTAAAATGATGACCCACTTCACCTGCAGGAAATAAAAGAGGTTTGAGCTGTACCAGTTTCTTTGACCCATATATCCTAAATTTGGGCAACTCTTCCTTGTTAACTAATGGCCTTGTGTGGGAGTGAGGAGGACACAACACAGGCATGCTCTGTTTCCATGTAATTGCCATTCAGCTTCCCGGTTATTTACTTCTTAGCAAGTGACGTTAGTGCATACGGGAAGCCAGGCAGGTGAGCAGAATGTTATAACAATCTAATTGCTGACTCCCTTTACAATGGTCATTAAAGAATTCCATGTAGGCTGCTACCGCTACGTCCAGCGCGGAGCACACCTAGATTTTGACACAAGGATAATCTCACAGAAAGCAGAGTTCAGGGTCACAGCTCAGCACAGCCATGCCTGTGGTGCCCAAGCCAGCTCTGCCATGTGAGGAAGGTTAAGCAAAGGTGAGGGGATGGCACAGATGGATAACAGTGTGATATCCAGGTGTGGGCTCATGGGGAAGCCTGTCCTGAGTCACTGCTCTCAGTTATGCTCACACTTTCCTTGTGGACATGTGAGCACCTTCTGTCATTTTCCTACCGAAATGAAGTCAGGAACCTTTGCACGGACCCCGAATCCCAATCCCTTTGAAATCTCCACGTGTGGGAACAACTTTTTGCATTCTTGCTGGGTCTTCCTTCTCAGGGCAGCAATTTTCTCACTGCCTCTGTGGCTCCACACACACAGCTCCACCTCTACAGCTGCCGTCTCCTCTCCATCTTCTGCTCATGGAATATTCTTTGGCACTCTTTTATCTTGCTGCCACGTTTGTTGTTTCCCTGGAAACACAGTGGGCAAAGTAAGAGGTCAGCTCTGCCTTTTTGTAATTTTGGAGATTGTTTTAATTTTGTGGTTACACTTCTGTGATTTTTATGGATGTCTCAAAACACTTGCTTTCCCTGTCCTAAGTACAAATGGAATAAACCAAACAGTGTCCAGGGACTGACCTTTTAGCATTTACACATGTTTCGCTCTATTATCATAAAACAATTATTGTAATATTAAATAATTATTATTTATTATTATGGCAATTATTATATAATCATTGTATG